>NC_051171.1:101439845-101712345 GCF_013339725.1 Rhipicephalus microplus | reverse complement strand
TAGATAGGCTCAAAGTCACTGAATTTTATTAAAGATGCTTCGCATTAAATAAATGTCATCGACAGATGACAGTTTTGCGTGTGGAGAGAGTGAAAAAGACATTCATTTCATGTTCTGCGCAAGAAAATCGGTGAGTGGTATTCTGGAGGCGCTGCGTTACGGTGCATCGAGCGTGCAGAAGAGGCGAACGAGTGCATCAAGTCCCGTCACACGTGAGACATGAGCGCCATCGGGCAGTTTTCTTAGAAAACAAAGCGCGTGGCTCTGAGACGGGTGTGCGCGCCCATCTCAGAGGTGATACGGTGTAGGTGCCACCCCCGTCTCGTCTTAGCAAAGCGTTGGAAACACTCCCCGTTTCGTGAGAGCGTTGCATGGTCAGCGCAGCGTGATAAGTGCTACTGTCTTTAAAATTACTTATGTATGCTTTTTCTTTTAGTAAAAGACGCACACGCAGAATATATACTTGTTGTTATGGTGCCCCAGACATGTGTAATAAACGCTTTTTAATTGACAATCGCACAAGTATAAACGCTCAACCTTGCACAACATTGGTGTGCGCTGCGGATGGAGTCGGCCGTTTCAAGTACCCGATACCTTTAGGAGTGGACAAACAGACAATTATACAGACAGACAGACAGACAGACAGACAGACAGACAGACAGACAGACAGACAGACAGACAGACAGACAGACAGACAGACAGACAAATCAAAATTCTTGCGTCGAAGTTCTGTAAAGAAAAGGAGAAAGCGCGACGTAACGATGGCAGTCTTAGGAAGCCGCGCTGTTTTGAAACCAGCATCGACGTCCCACACGTGACTTTCGGCACAAGGTCACGCCAGCAACGGCCCCGCCGCGGTGGTCTAGTGGCTAAGGTACTCAGCTGCTGACCCGCAGGTCGCGGGATCGAATCCCGGCTGCTGTGGCTGCAGTTTCGATGGAGATGAAAATATTGTAGGGCCGTGTGCTCAAATTTGGGTGCACGTTAAAGAACCCCAGGTGATCGAAACTTCCGGAGCCCTACACTATGGCGTGTCATAATCACATCGTAATTTTGGGACGTTAAACTCCACATATCAATCAAATCACGCCCGCAACAAGTCTTTGATACTTCGTAGTACGGCGTCCGGTAGCTTTTAATTGAAACGCGCTTGTTCGGCGCACCCCGGCGGGCTCACACAGCTGGTTCACAGCTATATACTTCAAAGACGAAACGCCACCGAGAGTACAACCTACCACCTCCTCTGACGTTTTGAAAACGTGTTGGGCCGACATGGTGGGCTTTACTCACGTGACGTAATGTTCACTCTTTTTTTTTCTTCCTCCATGTCATAAAGTCACACTTCGATCACACGTTGAGCACTGATGTTTGGGGCCATAGGCTTTTCAGCACTTTTCGTTCCAGCTCTCACGACCGATATGAACAGACCTGGGCAGAACCAATGTAGTTGATGCTGCGTCAGTGGTAATATTATATTTAATTGATTGATGTGTTGGGTTTAACGTGCCGAAACCGACAGATGATTATGAGAGACGCCGTAATGGAGGGCTCCGGAAATTTTGACCACCTGACGTTCTTTAACGTGCACCCAAATCTGAACACTTCCACCTTCATCGAAAATGCAGCCGCCACAGCCGGAATTTGATACCGCGACCTGCGGATCAGCAGCCGAGTACCACTAGACCACCACGGCGGGGCAATATTATATGTAAGCGCATGTGCGAGCGAGTAGAGATAAGGAGAGAAAAGAGGCCCCACCGAGGTCTCTGAACGCATGACAAGTATTCTTGTCCCAAAATGGCATTACAATAAGGACGACATCCATAATCTATAGCTCAGCAAGCGGAGGGCATGTCCTTAAAGTCAAAGCTAAAATATGTTCGCCCTTAAGGAGTATCGCTCAAACTGGCAAAAACGATCGCAAGAATACAGCTCGTACGCCGTGCTTTAACATGCGGTCGTTTACTTGTGGTGAAGAATCTGCGGCGTGAAATCAAACAGCCTGAAATTATTACGACTTTTTGCGGCTTTTTTTTCACAAGAAGACTTCCTTAGTTGCTGCTGTAGATGTCGTGCCAAATTAGGAACCTTTTTATCAAGAATGTGATTTTATACAATGCAGACAAAGTTTTTTGAAGTGCTATATAATGACGTTTTACGGTAAAGGGTGGAGTATACCTTACGTTCCTGTAGTTTATTAATCATCAGATCTTTTTATCTGTCAAAGTACTGCCAAGTTGTCCAACGCCATTGTTTTTATGTCTTCTTTATGTACTGATATTATGAAACAGAAACTTCGTGCAGAGATTTGGTGCCGGCAAGACCTCGTATCTTTAAAAAGTCAGGAAGTGCAGTAAAATGTTCCCGTTCAAGTAAACGAAAAGATCAGAGGAATGGAAATTAAGTTGCACAGCTGTTTAGGTTCTATTAATGTATGTAGTCTGGTTACACCACAGCTGTTGCCAACTGGCCGACGACTGCTTTATGAGGCCAACTCCTAGACTCAAAGTTTGATCAGTTTGCCCACGGATTCAGAAGGAAATTGCCATCTTGAAGGAGATGGTGCGCGATCACTCATCTCATCGAGAAGCCGCAGCTAAAGTCAGAAGGCGTCGTCCACGTCGACGTCGGTCTTCGAGGGCGCCCGCTACCTCCTCGACACGTTTGCGTGATCCCTCATCAGTACCACCTCCTTTGCCTCCCAGACCACATGCCGTGGGAAAGGCTGTAAAGGACAAAGCCAGTGAGCATACCCTAACTGCGACAGAGTGGCCTGCACTTCAAAGGGAAGCAGCATCAAGCGCACCAAAGGAGCTTCATGACGGCCAGTCCGCGCTCCCGGTTCGAGATCTTTCAAACCAAGACAGGCAAGTGACTGCAATCGTCCCGAATCGAGATCTTTCCAACCAAGACAGGCAAGTGGCTGCAATCGTGCAATCATTGATTGCCACGATTCGCACGCTACTGAGCAGCATACAATCTCCGTCTGCTAAGAGTGCACTGCAAATACTGGATGCACTGAATCCAGTTCTTGCTAACTTCGTATAAGCACAATGGCTCAACAAAATCTCATCTTCCGCACTGAAGTGTAAAGTGCGTCGATTTTTCAGTGGAATGCCAGAGACATGAATTCCCGTATCTCGGACTTTCGCCAATTTGTTCGGGCCAATCAATTCCCTATACTTGTCATATGTGAACCAAACGTATCAACGCCTTATAGATTGTCCGAAGCAAAGTAATTGTTTACATTCGCACAGACTTGACTTATCTTTCGCACCCAATAAGTTCAAATGACGACAATCAGTACGTGTGTCTTCGTGTGAAGAAGAATGCAGTTTCGTTCACGCTTATTGGTGGATATATATCTCCGTCATCGCGATTTGACTGCGACAGATTAAAAGACATTCTAATGAGAACCGATGGGCCTTGGATCATCACCGGTGACTTCAACACCCATCACATGCTTTGGCGGAGCACTAGGATGAATGCCAGGGGCCGGAACATTGTTACATTCGCTTCCGATTACGACCTTTCCATCATGAACGATGGTACCCCCACATCTGCGGGGTCTCACGTATGGCAGTTGCCTTGACCTGACATTGGTGTCACGGTGCTTCTCTCACAAAGTTAAGTGGTTTTGCGATACTGAGACTCATGGGAGTGATCACATACCCACCTACGTGACGATCGATGGTATCATAAAAAATTTCTCTTCCGGTGTTGCAATTGGCACTGACTGGTCGATGTTTGCATCGCGTGTTGAGAACGCTTGCCAAGAAGGCCTCGCCTGCAGCCTGGAAAATACCATAGTGGAAGCTATGCAAGCGTCCAAATGTAAATTACCATTTTCGTCTAAAGTAACACAGTTTGACATCGAACTGGAAAAATTACGAGCTATACGAAGGCGTGCTGAACGACGATACAGACGCACAAGATCAATTTACGATCTGAGGGAAGCAAGGCGGCTCCAGAAAAAGATTCAACGACGCATTTACAAACTGGAGAGCGAACGCTGGAAAGCATTCTGCGAATCTCTAGACCCTCATAAACCACTGTCATATATCTGGGGAACAGTTCGTGGTCTTCGCTCCTCTCCACAACAACGGCACCTTTTTAACTTTGGCACTCCATCATGGAAAAACGGAACTCGAGGTGGCTGAAGAATTTTGCACGAGAGTTGCCGGGAATATTATGAACGAGAGCATCGACGCCGTGGTCGTTCCTGAGACGCGATTACCAGAAATGGACATTCCGTTCACCATGGAAGAACTGGAAGGTGCGTTAGTCGCTTCTAAGCGCATGTCATCGCCAGGTCCTGATGATATTACTTATAGTGCGTTGGGACACCTTGGACAAAAAGCTAGAAAAGAACTTTTAACATGCTTCAACAACTCCTGGCTCAGCGGCAGTGTTCCCCGAGAATGGAAAATAAGTCGATTAATACCACTTTTGAAATCGGGAAAATCACCATTGGACTTGACAGCGTATCGCCCTATTGCCCTCGCAAGCTGCCTCGGAAAAGTGATGGAAAGAATGGTTCTATTTCGTCTCGAGTGGTACTTGGAACGATACACCAAATACCCTTCTTGCATGGCAGGCTTTCGTTGGGGCCGCTCCTCCATTGACTGTGTCCTTGACTTATCGACATTTGTTCAACAAGAAAAAAGTCGCAAGCGCATATCAGTGGCACTCTTTCTTGACGTGAAGGGTGCATATGATAATGTAGCTCACGATGCCATCCTCACTTCTCTCGCAGCAATGGGCATTGGTGGACGAATGTTTCAATGGATAAAAGATTATATAACTGGCAAGAGTTTCTTTGTACAAACACATGAGGGTACAACTTCCCAACATTACACCTACTGCGGAGTACCTCAGGGAGGTGTTTTAAGCCCCACATTGTTCAATGTGGCCCTCATTGGTCTGGTGAAGGTTCTGCCAAAGTCGGTGTGCCTATCCATATACGCCGATGATATTTGCCTCTGGAGTGCTGCAGTTACTCGCCCTCAGGTGCGTGCACGAATACAGCGGGCAGCAACCCTCACAACAGCCTACCTTCAGAAACAAGGCCTAAATATATCAACTGTGAAGTGCGCGTTGATGGCGTTTACGCGCAAACCAATGACGCCATACCCTGTTTACATCAATGGGCAGAGTGTCAAATATGCAAGGACGCATCGTTTCCTGGGCATAATAATCGACAGAAGTCTTTCGTGGAGCCCACATTGTGCGTACTTGAAGAAGAGACTGCTATCTATTGTGCATATCATGAAATTCTTGTGCGGTAAAGCATGGGGAACTTCTGTGGCCTCCATGCTACAGCTGTACAGGGCCCTATTTCTGGGTCTATTGCGCTACAGCTTGCCGGTACTGACTAACACTTGCAAATCGAATACTCATTCATTGGAGAGTTTGCAGGGTCAGGCACTGCGTATCTGCCTAGGACTGCCCCGATGCGCTTCTACTTATGCCCCAATCATGCTTGCCAAAGACAATCCGGTCAGAACATATATAGTTGTGGATTGCCTCTGAGCGCACATTCGACATGCTAGCCGTGTCCCCGACCACCACTTGGCCCTTCTACCTTCCGGAAGACCACGTGCTACGTTTTCAGACGTCATAGCCAAGCACCTAAACAGCATTCCATCAGGATATACGCCAGCTGCGAGAACGGCATGCCCTTTGTGGTGCCTCGACCAGCCGCAAGTACGTCTAGAAATTCCGGGAATCAAAAAGAAAAGCAGTCACTCCAGAGTAGCATTGAAGCAAGCAACACTGCTATTATTACATGAGTTGTACTTAGACCGAAAGCAGATATACTCTGATGGGTCCGTCTCATCCAGCAGCTCATCAGGTGCCGCTGTAATTCCGACTGCAGAAACGACAATCAAGTTTAAGTTGTCGCATATGACTACATCTACGGCATCAGAGCTTGCTGCTATAAGGGCTGCTTTACAATATCTCGTTCAAGAACGTCCAGGAAAATGGGTCATATTCTGTGATTCGAAGGCAGCGCTTCAGAGTTTGCAGTCTGCCATGCGTAGGAGGAGCCATGACCAACTGGTACAAGAAATAAGACATTGCCATCATGAAGCTCTAGCACGAGGGCATGATATTATATATCAATGGCTGCCTGGACATATCGGTATTACCGGAAATCAATTAGCCGATGATGCAGCCCGCTCAGCCCATGAAGAAATCCGTGTAGTCCCGATTCCTCTATCAAGGAATGATGCAGCAAGACAACTTTACCTGCTGGCTCGAGACCTCACACGCACGTTCTGGTCGTCTACCAGCTTCCAAAGGTGTCAATTTTATGAACTGGATCCTTCGCTCAAGTTAAAGCTACCATCACAACTTTCCCGCTCCGATGCGACACTGTTATGCCGCCTTTTATTGTGTGTTGCATTCACAAAGGTGTACTCCTTTCGCAATTGTATGGCAGACACCCCTACATGCGACTACTGCGGAGCTGAAGAGACCATCGAACACGTCCTGTGCAGCTGCGCTTGCTACGACACACAGTGATGCCAGCTACGGACGGTTTTGAATCGCCTTGACCCCGGAACATTTTGTGTGCCGAAGATACTAGGACCTTGGGCATCTGCCTCAGTTGCGCAGAAAGCAACTAAAGCACTGCTACTTCACCTTAAGTCAACAAACCTAAGCTCCCCGAGTGTGCTCGTGATTGTGTGTACCTTCTCATCTTTCTGCAACCTGTTTTCTCCCCTTTATCCCTTCCCCAGTGCAGGGTAGCAAACCGGATGTGCGTCTGGTTAACCTCCCTGCCTCTCCTTGCATCTTTATCTCTCTCTCTCTCTTGATCAGTAAAGGCGCTGAAAACTGTACAGAATATTGACCGAGATAGACTCTGTCACTGGAGATATTGTCATTTGCTCGATCAAGAAAGACGATGACAGTCATACATGTGCCTTGAAGGACTATGAAATGGATGAAAAAGAAGACCTCGCTTGCGCGTTCTATTAAAAAAACCGACCTGCTTCTGCTGCCTCGATCTCTGCGGCAAGACCTCTGTTTTCTCGTCATGACAATATTATTGGTGAGCGAAACAAGCGCTGTTTCATCAATAAACAAAAATTAGCTTTTAAGGCTTCGGCAGATTGTGCAGAATGACGCGTACCGCCCCTACCGACAATAGCCAAACCAACATAGGGGACTCTATCGCAATATCCTCTAAACGTTTATGCGTTTATGCTGTATGTATCTCTGCTCGTTATAAATAAGTGCATTTTTATTTGAAAGTTTTGTGTAGGACTTGCAATGCGCAACTAAAATTTTGTTCGAAGTAAAAAAGTCACGCTGCCTTTGTGGGGCGTATAGCCTGAAGTGCAGTCCACAACGCGATCTCAATTAACGTTGCCGTCAGCTCTTGCCATATGAAAATGTGCTTGTGGACGGGATAGCTAAACGTATTAACAGAATAAGGGCGTTTGAGGCAAACGATGATGCAAACATGTGTGACGCCCCTCTGAGAAAGTCAGAGATTCAGAGCTGTGATATTGCGACCATATTTCACCCAAGCATCGGGAGAGTCAAAATCATGCCCTCGATGCCATACACTGACCTCTTTTCAAGAAAGAACATTATACCAGATGTTAAAATAAGCTGCATAGCTTTCTATAGATTCAGCATTGTGAAGAATGTGCAAAGCGCGTTTTCAGGCAAGTTGAGTATCTAATGGAGCCCAAAATAAGACCACAATAATCGCTATCAACTGATGAATGAAAGAAGATTGTATAATGTATTTCTCAGCGATTTCATCAAGCGGGAATATTTATAGTGAAAAGTTGTGTTGTTTTTACACGGTCATACCTAGAATAAAAAAAAGAGGGGGAAAGAACTTTTATTAAAAAGCAGGGAGTTTAGCAGACATGCTAATCACTGACTTGCTACCCTGCGTGGGAAGGGAGATTAAAACGGGGAATAGTGAGAAAGGGAAATCAAATGACAAGGTGTTCAGATTGAAGATGGAAGAAAAACAATAAAAAAGGCCGAACAATTTGTCGACTAGGTGAGGAGGTGCGTAGTTTCTCATTCCGTGGTTTCAATATAGAGCCAAAGTTTGTCGAGCTGACCGATACTCTCAAAATACGCGAACGAAAGTTCCATAGCACGCCTCTGTAGTGTGGGGCAGACACCCAAAACACAGTCAAGTGAGAAATGTTTTTTGAAAACTTGGAATAATTCTGATACTACGTACGTCCGCGTCGGCGGAATAGTGACTACGGGGCTTGGCCACTGACCCAAAAGTTCACGTGTTTGATCCCAGCTGCGGTGGTAGCATTTAGATGGAGGTGAAATGACAGAGGTCCATGCACTGTGTGACGTGACGGCACGTTAAAAAAAAAAAAAACACCGAATGGTCAAAATTTCCGGAGTCCTCCCCTACGGCGTTTCTCATTAACATATCGTGGTTTCGGAACGTAGAAACACTGATAATATTCTTAAAGGAGTAGCCGGCGCCATAATGGTGCGCCAACATCTCCTTATATATCACATCAATAAAAAAAAGATAATATTCTTATTTCCGAGCTTGTGCTGCTCTGAGACATCCCACCGCGAAGCTTAATAGTGGTTGGCACGATTACGCATGGAGAGCGGGGATGATCGGTAAAATGCTTGTCTCTGATGTGATGAGCAGTCACTCCTTGCTATTGTCGGTCGGTAGTAAAGGGAAACAGCCATCACCTTCATCGGTACCTTCGGCCCATTTTTTTAGATCAAACGCCGCAGGCACCTGCCGCGGCACATAGGGCAGGCGCTTCACGATAGTGTTCCCATCCCAGTCTGTCGCTGTCAACAAACACCACCAATGACTTCATCGCAGCTTAAGCTTACAGCTAAATGAATTACGCAAATTATAAGGTTTTCAGTATTGCGATGTGAATTACTAGTGGCAAAGTGCAAATGTTCTGCAAACAGCTTTCACAGATGCAAAAATACTTCAATTAGAAGATATGAAGCTGTGCTTTCTACCAAACTATTGCGATGTTACACAGCTCAAGTTGGAAGCACGTATGATACCATGTGAAGCCATGAAAGCACGTATTTTGCATCCGGTAATTGCTATAGAGTTTTAGCATATACAAGCACATACAATTAGCATATATGTTTAGCATATACAAGTTAGGGTATATTTAATACATTTGTCGCGATGGTTGGTATATATAGTCCTGGCGCTAATCCGCATTTTCTAACCTTTGCCACTGGTAGCTCTCACAAGGGGCACAGATACGATTTGCATTACACAATCATATCTAAAACGGCAGACGCAGATGTATAATATAAATATCACCATACAGTCTCACGTTGTTTTGCAGCATGTCTAGACCAGTCAATCGTTCCGAGTATCCGTATGTTGATGCAGTTGTGCTACGCACATCTGGAACACAATGGCGATAGAGATGCGCAAAGAATAAAAAAAAAATGAAGCAGGTAAACACGTCGCGTGGGCATTTATCCAATCAATCAACACTGCTGCTCAGCAGGTTACCGATTGTCTGAAGGCCAAGAACACCGGCAAACAGAGGATCCTCAATTGGCCTCCATATCGCCATAATAAGGGCTACCAAGGTCTTTCTACGTGCCTCGTGAAAGGCTACAGAGCCGCTATGAAGCGCGAGCTGTTGGACGAGTGCCAGGCACTCCTGCGCCTGATATCTGAGCTGCGTCTGTGTAGCCATAATTGCTGTTTTTTTCATCCGTACAGGCCTTGCAGCGTACAGATAGAAGCACCGAGGAGGGGTTCGTCTCAGTTACCGATTAAATGCAAGCGTTCACGCCTTGCGGCGCCACATCCGGTGTCTGACGCGGCGGCTGCTTTTGCGCAATGCGAGCAGTAGAGGCAGCGAAATTCCCTAACGCTGAACCGAGCGGCTCCTCTGATGCGCCTAGTTCGGCTGCATTCGGAGCTTGCACAACAATTTGTTTCCATCGCCGTCCGCACCATGCGTATACAATCTTCAGCCGTACAAGAAGACGAGTATAAAAGCTTCTCCGCGTGCGATGGTACTCTTTCGATTTGATCCACCCTACCTGAGAAAGAACATGAAAACTTCCTTTCGTGAATTATAGCATAAGATTTAGTAGAACGAGATGGTGCATAGTTTAAGAAAATAATTGCGGTGCAAAGAACCGAGGAAAACATAAACGGTAAATAGGACACCGGTATCCTGTCTTCGATGCAGGCGTCCTATCCTGTCCTCGTGTCTCCTTTCTTAATTCTCTGCTTGGGCTACAATTATTTTGTTAGTTCATTTTTTGGGTACGAAAATATTGTCACGACGGAAAAACTGCACAAGTCGGATGTAGGAGAGCTCACTATATTTATATGGAAGGCACTCGCTTGAACTGACTTGGCAGACGACCATTTACTATTAGAAAAAATACTTGAACCATGGCCACACTCGGATAATCAAAGGCGCGCAGTGAAGCCCTCTATGGTTTTTCAATGTACACAAATTCAAGGAACTGTCGTCAGTTCACATTATACCTTGCCGTTATTTGTACAGACTCTATCCGCAATGTGATTCCGATGTGTGAACTGGACTATGACCATACATACTCTGCTCATTCATGCATTATAAGCCCTATGGTGTATACAATATACGCATACTGCCTCTGATTAGTTTTTTTCTTAATATAATTTTTCTTTCTTGTGTGTTGATACTTACATTACTGTTATGATGTTAAGATAGCCGGCTCTCACGTAGCCTACCTTCCCGTGTTCTGCCAAATATAAACAAAAAGATTGTTTGTTTGTGTCTTTGTTTGTTGCCTGTCCGGTTTGCGAGTACCTTGCAAACACATCGTATTCGTTTCTTGCTGGTTGAATGCGGCAATACTAATATGTATCTTATGCTATGCGTAAGCATATCGTTCACGGTTACTTATAGTGTTTACTCAGATTTTGTGAGTAAATGATGTTGCCTAGAAACAGTTCGCTAGATAAGAATCAAAGTGCAGACGGAAAATAAACTTGGTAATACTTATCCACGTCTTATTCGTTGGCCGCATCGGTCATCATCACAACATCAAGTAAAAATGGCAGTTACGTAGTTATTTTTAGCAGATATTCCACTTGTAAAAAGAACGTCCCCACAATATACACACTTTCTTCAGTTGTCTAGGTTACGAAAAATCTGTTACGTACCTCAGAAAAAAATAAAGAAAACAATACGTTAGTTAATACTGCAACAATGCAATCCTTTCGAAAAAAAATGCAGGTGAAGCTCACTTATGATATAATTGATGAGCCTTAAAGTCCAAAAACAAGGTATCCGGATCAACAAAACATCCGTAGACTGCAGGGCGTTTGATAATAATGCTTCCGATAACATACTTCATCAAAATTTCTCTTATGCTTTAAAACTGATAAATTGCCCGCGAGTCAGCATTTTGGCTGCCTAGAAACGCTACAAGCTGTCTGCCGCTGGGTTCTCAGACCTTGATTAGAAACTGCATAAAAATAGAACAATGTATATTTAACTTCACAGAGACATACGCCAGGTGTTCACCATATGGGACGGGGGAGACCATCTTGTCGCTTCACATGACATCAACACTCATTCCTGAAAATGCGGTCAATTATTAGAGATACAATGCAATGTTCTTGACGCCAACGAATATGGAAGACTGAGGCAACGAATTAGATAAATAATCGACGCATTTAAATCACTATCTTCGCTGCTGCCTAATTGCTGTGTCATTCACCACTCGGAAGAAGTTGGAAATGCTGTATAATTTGGCAATGCCCCTCTATGAACGAAGGAAGCACGAAAATAAAGTGATTTGAAGTAAAGTCAACACGCCATAACTTTCCTGATTCCAATTGTTATAACGAAATTCAGATTGCCACAACTTTGTCTATCGCGCAGCTTTTCCTTCGGTGTTTACACACCCGGTTCTATAAAGGTGACCGATCCATGAAGAACTTTCCATTAGCGCACATTCGAGAGCGCACATTCGAGGAGCACAATTGT
Organism: Rhipicephalus microplus; assembly: GCF_013339725.1. Taxonomy (NCBI): domain Eukaryota; kingdom Metazoa; phylum Arthropoda; class Arachnida; order Ixodida; family Ixodidae; genus Rhipicephalus; species Rhipicephalus microplus. The sequence goes on along the minus strand of NC_051171.1, from coordinate 101,700,343 downwards.
TTCTAGTCACGCGATAAAGTCACGTGATGAAAACTTCCTTCGCATATGTGCTTCCTTGTTTGGTTTCTATATCTGAATTCACCCTGCATCGTAAGTACAGAAAATTTAGCTCTTTATCTAATTTCTCTTGAAATCGTACCACGGCTAGTTTATGCGGATAATAACAGGCCTCTAATTCATAGGACCAATGCGCCAAGAGAGCGCATTGTCTCAAACACAACGAATACAGTGAGCAGTTACCTATACACGGACTCGGATCAACATGCTAGCTTTTCTCTTGACCATCAAGAGAAAAGCACAAAACTTCATCACAGAAAAACCCAACTTCTCTCGCCCCGTTTTCGATGTCCTACACAGCCTCATCAGTCATCACGCACCTAAAGGAAACACCTACGACCACCGGAAAATAGGTGGCTCTGTTTCAGCGTAATAAGGAAGTCACACATATGAGCGCACAAGGCATAATAATGCCTGGTGTGACCTAATGCCCATTATTGAATTTTTTCTGTAATGTGAAACGGCTACAACTGTAGGAAACTGCTGCAAGGTTTGAGAACTCGGAAAGCAGTGGGGATTTTTTTTTCACATCAGACGATTTAGAAACAACATAGAGGGCTGGGTTATATTTACAAAATACACTGTACACTTGCAGAGCATGCAATCAGTTCATTTTTTTCCGCACACACAGCACCGTGTGCTGACAAATTAACGGTTATCACTCATGGTAGCCATTCAACTTCGCACGTCGCAGCCTCTCGGCCACAGCAGCGACGAGCCCAGCTCCTTTGCCACTGCCGTCTTCGGCGAGCATCAGCTTGAAATGACGGTTAGGCGCAAGCATCGTGATGAAGTGGGTCATAAGTCGGTGAAACCTGGGATGGTGCTTGTAAAGTGAGCCGTCGATGGCTATTGTCACTGTCGGCTTCTGCATGCGATTCAGTAGCTCCGCCAGGCAGATGGACACGAGGAGCGCTGCTCTCGCTGACGCCACACCGCAGACGTAGCGCACGACAGCGATATCTTCGTCCGTTACCCGTATGTAGCCAATCCTAGCCAAAACCTCGCGCGCACGACTCTCGCCGTCATCACCTTCGAGTTCCGAGACGTCAGCCGTCGTGAACGTGCCCTTCGTGAGGATAGTCTCGGAGGCCCTGCCTTCGAAGAGGGCTCGTTCTCGAATAAGCTTGACCAGAACGTGTCGCACCAGCTCACCGAGGAATTTGCCGGAGAAGAGCTTCTCGAAAGTGAAGGAGTTGACGAGCAGCGAGTTGTCGTCCACGTTTCGGTCGAACTCCGTCTTGATAAAGTTGAGCACGCCGTTGTCGCCGAAGGCACCCCACTCAACGTCGATTACCACTTCACGGATACCCGTTTTATCACCTTCCCACTTTTCGATGTTCTCTATCTTCTCGAGGTAACAGGCGTTGCTGCCGGTTCCCAAGATGAGGCCAATGGCACACTCGTGATCTAGGAAGGCTCCCTTGACCAGGGTACCCGTCGTGTCATTCACGACGGCTACAATATCGATGTCCATATCACCTCGCCGATCGACGGCGTCTTTGAGCATCTGAACTGCATCTTGACCAACTACACCCGAGCAGTTGAAGCTCTTTGTCCATGTGACGAGAATTCCCACATTCAGCGCCCTTTGTACCATCGGAAAGGAGAAGCAGAAACCCAGGGGCATTCGTTTTCCCATCAAGTTATTGGTCTCCATGAAGTCGTGAATGCAGTCGGCCAGGAAGTCGAACAACTTTTCGCCAGGTCCCAGTCTTATGGGTTCCGGAACAGAATAGTACTTGACGTGAAACTGCTTCTCACCTTCGGGATCCAGTTGAAGGTGCAGGACTCGAAAGTTGGTTCCACCCAAGTCGAGCGCAAGGAACTCGCCCCTCTCGGTGCCATCGGGAAGTTCGGGCAAATAGGTGTTCTCCATCTGCAGAGACGACGGTCTACGAGGATTTTTCATTAAGCCCAATTCGATCTCACTGTTGAACACGTCCCGGATCTTGCAAATAGTGTGTACGCTGAGAACGAGAGGGCGTACGATGTTCTCCACCGTCGCCTGCTTCTTGGGGTCATCCTCGATCTGCAGTTGCGGATAATTCAGGTTGGCCTCGGTGAGAGCACAGTGCTGCATGGTGGGGTTCCGTGCGATGCAAGCAGCAAAATGACGGGAAGCGACTCGTCCTCTTTCACTTTCCCAAATGACGCTGGTCTGCTCGCGCGGTGACTCCGCAAGATGTAGCAGGCGCCGTAGCGGTCGGATAACGTCGAAAACCGGCTTTCCTTTTCACGCTCACCACTAGGGGCAGAGGTCTCCGGAAATTAGGCTCGTGCGGCCCGCCGCACCGGCTCGACTTCGTCGCAAACCGGCAGTAAATGATTGCTAACGCCAGAGCCGAACAGCCGCCGCTGTGCGTGGCGAGCGATGATGAACTAGCTAGGCGGCTGGAGCCGGCTCGTTAACGAGAGAGAGGGATGCATAAGTGCGTGATGCTCTGCCGATCTTGCTGCGTGCGCGCACTGCCAGCAGAGCAGGTACTCTGGCGCTATCTGGCGTATCAGCGAAGAGTTATTCTTCGCTCGAGTAAGACCGACGTTTTTCTTTTTTGTGTGTGCGTGAAAAGAGGCCCCTTATTCTATTGCTAAATAAGTTAGAACACCTGAAATGAAAGAACTGTAAATAACTGTACCAAAAAAAGGAGAGACCACGTAGCCGTTGACATTTCCTTAGTGTTTCACAACTCTTGCAGATGGCTGCTGCCTAAGGTGATAACGGCACGAGTTGAATATATCTATGACGGCTCGCTGCCAAAATCTCTGCACTTTACACGCTTATGTTATGCGATGGCGCCGTACAATATCGGAATGGGCAGCAGGACGCGTCGAGGGTATGAAGAAATGCTTGGGTTGGCTGAGTGCCTGATAAGGAGGCACAGTCTATCATCGTTGCCGGTACCAGCGCCGCGTTGATATTGCTAAGTCGGGTACAGTGTTGCGGGGTTTCAGCTCCGAAATTGTAATAAATCCGGAATCATTCCGCATTTTTGCGACTCCGCAACAGAATGGGAATTGAATGGCGACAAAGCTAGGAGGAATGAAAGGTAATTTATTTCATTATCCACAGAATAGAATGGGCATGAAATTACGTCTTTTTTCGAAAAAAAAAAATGAAGCCGACTTCCATCGACGTGCTGTGTTTCCAACTTCAAACATTTTTTATACAGACCACTGAAGTTAACAATAAAGCAGCATAGAGGCTTGTCTGATTACAAGCATGTTACTATCATACGCAACGTATCCACTATAACTTTGTGCTTGTATAGACTGCATGTTGCTGCGAAGTTTTTCTCCATTCTAGGAGTAACCACAGCTCCGTGCCATGGTATCCGCCCTGCAGAACTCATACCGATGTTACACCTTGCGAATTTTCTCTCTTGGTGGCACCTCAGCCGCCTGCCGGGTCCCCATCCTGCACTTTGTTTTTACATCGGCCGCCATCGGTGACTAGGATGGATACTAAAAAAATGCTTCTCTAAAATATCGTGCCTATTGACGCTTGTGCGATCCCTGTGTTTAATGCAAGGTTTCGCATACTAGCATGCGGGCAGTCTTGCCCAATATTGTCCCCCCCCCCTCCCTTTTGCAATACTGTCCCTCCTGTACTGTAAACTAATTACTGTCCTTAAAAGTGTTTTGCGTGTCTATGACACTCTTATGGTAAGGCGCTAGTTGTAAACAAGCCAAGCATCCTTAAAAGTGTAAACTGGTTGACAGTGTACCTACCCCCATGGGTGCCTTTGCCTGAAATTATAGCAAAGGTCTGTAGTTCAGTGCAGCACACATTTGCACACGACGAACTGTGCGCTATGTGAACTGTGTGTGTGGTGAGCAGTTGTACAAGATAAACCGGATAGAGAGAGATAGAATATACATTTGAAAACATTGGTTCGGGTAGCCAGCCGAAGGTGATCCCTCGAAATCAAGGCCATATCTCCCCGAATCCCTACGTGACGATTAGCTAAGTCGTCATTTAGCATTTTCGCATTCGAGCTCACTCAATACTAAAACGTATTTCATTTAAACATGCCCTCTCAGAAAAAAGGCCGGCTTATTCAATAACCAAATACTAACCGTTTACTTGTCAGGCACTAACCTCCGAGTAAGTCAAGGTAATAAAATTCTGATTAGTGAAACTTGCTAGTTTGCAGAGCAGTTCGCGAACAGTCCTGACTCGACTAATTTTTACATTACTCAATTTCTAGTTAACTAGAGTTTATATGTCCATGTTAATTGTCACATCAAAATGACTCAATTACAAAAGTATATGAAGGATATTAAGCGAAGTACAACTGTGCATGTAGAATAAATAGTGGCCGCTAAATACGTAATTACCATGGCAACTACGCATCCCAGCAACATACATAGAGGCATGAATGAATCATAGACAAGGACCCACATCCAAATGTGCACATAGAATAGGAAGTTTTCGAATAGGGGTCCCAAATATTGGGGCCCCAAAGAAATAGCGTCAAGGCCACTGCGCATGCGTAAAACACAAATTGCGTTTGGGTTTTGGATTGGGAACGCTATTTCTCGAATTTAGCGGGAGCCCATAAACCTGCCCCGAAAGTTTTGGGTCAGACAAACTTGACGGCACCCACTGAATTGGCTGCCCTCAGCCTAGACTAGAGTGGCACTGAATAGGGGGAGTGTTCAAAGCGGCACCGACCCTATTTGAATACACTTCGCTCCTGCCTGACCCAAAGCATCCATACGCAAATTGCTTTGGGGCCCCATACTTTTGGGGCCCTTCTTCGAAAACTCCATAATATCAAGACTAGCCGGTATAGAATCGCCGGTATCGTATACTGTAGCAGATGTTTGAAGGCTATATATGCTCGTACATTGAAATAGCACACTGTGTACTGTTTAGTAGCCATAGAAGGTAGCAAAATAATATCAGTTTTGTACACATCATCATCAGCCAAGTGTATCATCACTTTGCCAAATAATTTTATAACGAAGTATTTAACAAATTCAAAATCAAAATTTTGATGTCAAAGTATTCCAGAAAATTAGGATTGGTCTAAATTTTTTTGAAGAGCGTCACAATTACTGTAAGATATGCGGTGCTGTTTACGAGAGATCTGGCAACGCATGTGGCTTAGTAGTTACTTAGGAAGAGCAAAAAAGCATTTCTTGTTAGTAAGAGCAAAAGTTTCAAGCTGCTGGCTGTAGTAAGGAGATGCCGCGAAGAAAGTAGTATACGGTTGAAACATGTTGATGCAACTGTTGCCAACTGTTTACTAACTTTCTTTTTTAAAGATTGCGTTCACCTTTTAAATACCATAGGTAGCCGGAGGACTGCTCCTGTGGGAACTGGTAGTGTGGTTGCACTGCACAAGACAAGTCACCAAGCTATAGTATCCCTCGACCGTGGTAACGTGTTTAGCGTAGTTTTGCTGTTCTTAAGCGTCAGATGACATCAGCTTTATGTTGTTAGGATTATGCTTAGCTCAATAAAGCTATCAAGATATGGCTTTCCCACGTGAAAGAATTGTAGCAATGGAATCAACCTGCCTATATTCTTTACCGGAAATAGAATTTGCCGAGTTTTTTTTCGAGGAATTGAGAAGAATGGGATTACGGCAAGTTATGATTCCACGGAATGAAATCGGAATGAAATGGAGGTGCCCATTCCGCAACCGTGGTTGGGTAAGCAATGGGAAGCAATAGAAGTGTGGCGTGACGGAACCTAAAAATAGAAACGTCGGACAATTTCCTTCTAGCCCGTTACTATCGGTGTGCACGCAACGACATGCGGCAATTATGCAGCGCCTTTTGCGACGAAAGCGTGAGGCATCGACATTCCCTCTAGATAATCGCAAATCGAAAAGTGAGAGCCTATATTTTTGAAGCAAATGACAGCTGTCTTAGAGCGATGAATTACACGAGGCTTTGGAAGAGAAAACCAACGTGTACATGAAGAAATGAAAATGGACACGGAAAGTATTGTACGCCAAGTTGTACACGCAAATGAGAAGTAATCATTATTCTTGAATTACAAGGTATATGCTGCAAAGTGTGAAATGAGAAACCATTGTTAAGCGAGTGCTATGGAACCATTTCCTCCTTATATATACGTTTCAGTGAGTGGCGTTGACCCAATGCTTAATACTAGAATACGTGACATTGCACAGAGAACGACCCTTCCAAAATTTCAAGATGCATTGCACTCTGTGATGGTGGATCAACAACGCAGCTGTTTTGCACACTCTAAAGAGGTGAGACAAAATTTAGAACCTCAACAAATCACACAACCTGCCGCCACAACCGAAAGGTCAGTCTAAGAATTCTCTTTTGATTTCAGTAGAAGCTGGCTAAATTTTTAATGTTTCTTTATTTTTTTACTTGACCGAACTGCATCGTTTTGCCTTTACATGAATCGTTCTGGTCTGGCTTGCCGATGAAATGGAGGTGCCCGTTCCGCAACCATGGTTGGGTAAGCAATGGGGAAGCAATAGAAGTGTGGTGGTTAGTGCATTCTCATTGTTACTTAATTTAGTGGACTAGTTAGGAGAAGGGGGTTTGCCCTAACCTCTGTGGCACATCATAATCTAGGGGTTGTCGCACACACAGAGAGAATGTCGTAGCCAGCGTCGCTCAAAAAAAGTGCTGCCGGAATGTTTCTTTCATTTAGTCCAAGTGTATACCATCAGTTTTGTGTGTTGTGGTCCAAGCGCATGCAAGATGGGAACAGGATCTTGTTGAACTGATGAACAATGCATTTTGCTTTTGTTGTCTACACAAGCGCATTGATATGTAGTGGCTGTATCGTGTGATCTTGCGTGATTACAAAAAGAATTGGACAATGATTTAAGAGATTGTACTCTACTACGCGAGTGATCTTTGAGCTTAATATGAGGATGCACAGGTAAAACGGACGAAAGTTTCGTTATGATTCCGGAACACTATTCTCAAAGTCGTTGATACTTATATGCTTCGCACTCTTTTAATAATGAACACAAATAAAATTATAGATTCTTTGCAAAGCAATGCTTTTCTTATCATATGACTAAATTAGACGAGGTGCACTTGTGTTATAGCACGAAATAATAAATCAGTGATATATGTAATATTCGAAAAGATGGACGAAGCAAACAGCCGAAAATAAGATAAAGGAAGAAGCGGTCTTTCCTATCCCCACTCTCGGGGGTTTTGGTTTGCGTCAACGAATTTTTAGGGGTAAAGCTCCTCTGTCCAACCTTGTCCTGCGTCAGGCGTAACCAGCAGTATCATACAGACAAACAGGCGGACAGACGGACGCATGGACAGACAGACGGACGAACGGACGGATGGACGGACGGACAGATAGACAGACGCTTTGTCCGATTCATCATTCCATCCGTGTATATGATGGAATTTTTTATAAAATTAACCAACCAGCCAAACAATAACATTTGCATGTATTTATGCTATATCAGCGTGTGACATATTAACTACTTCGTGTCACAGGCTCTAACGTAGCAAACAATTGTACTGTCACTACGCAGAGTGAGCTGGAGGTTAGACACACCACGCGGGAACCACACGCAAAATTAAGAAGCTTGAAATGAATAGCAATAAAATATATTATGCCACGAGTTCGCGTACGCGCTTGCACGAATTGATTGCGGCGAGAACAGTCACCACGCCCGCAGCATCGCGTAGGGTGAGGCTGTTCGAGGAATTATAATAAGGTCTAATTCTAGTAGCTGATGTTGCGCAAGATAACGCCACCCGTCATACGACTATCGGTGTGGGCATATTCGAAGTAAGGAAGGTGCTGCCATCAGAAGGCGTACGGCACCGTCGGCATACCATTTGCTTAACCTTGACAGCAAAAGTCTTCAACGAAGGAAGTGTTTCAATATCAAGTGGTTTGCCTCCTCCTTCTTATCTTTAGGTTTGAGTGACATGTCTCAAAAACTTTTTTAAAGTGGGAAGAGGACTGAGACAAGGAAAGGAGACGAATGGACAACCACGAACGCTAGTTCGCATTTTTCCTTCGTGCGTCGTTTTTGCACCTAAATCATTTTTCCCAAGTAATGAAGCATCTGGCTTAGCAACAGGCCCTGCTTTGTTGAGTGGAATAATATGCACAATAGCAATAACGGCAAATGAGTTTTAGTAAAGCTCAGAGACATAACTATCACGATATATTCTACAAGAAAGCCAATAGTTTTAATACAGTCGTTTCTAGAGGAACTTAGGAGATGTCGGATTGGTTAAGTTTTATCTGTTTTGATTGCACTGAACAGTACAATCATTTTTAACATTGTAGTGTACAATTAAATTTTTGACCTGTGGCATGATGGACTCACTGGCGAAAGTATGATAGCACGAGGTCATAGCTTATATCTGCCCTGTTTCTTGCACTTTGGGGAAGTCGGCTGTCGGGCGTTATTCGAGCCATCGACTGAGGAGTTAACCCTCCACCATAGGGAAACTTCGAAGTGCTGGACTATTCTTTCCTCCTATCATTTGTACACTATGCTAACCCTTGCTGGTACCATTGAATATGGTCATAAAAATATTTATGATTGATATTTTTCACTAAGTTTTGTAATAATGGCATGTTATGATCAGCATCAAACTCTAGCCTTAGGCACACGCCCACGTCATACATGCTTAGAAGCCGACAGATGAGCAATAAGAAATTCAGAAATGGCACAGGCAGGCTGATTCATAACTACTCGAATAGGTTGCCCCCATCCGCACAACTGAAGATGAGGTATGTGATCTGACATTAACAGGTGTGCCTCAAACGAGATTCCTTTTCCTGGAGTGCAATACGAATAACATTTAACTATTTTAAACTGAAGAAACAACTCATATAGACACCCAAGCACAGGGTGCGTCAAAAGTTCGTAGGCCCCCATTACACGCAACTCAATTGCAGTGCGTCCACCACTGTACATCCTAGTGTGGGAACGACATGTGTTAGTGAAATAACGAAACATGGATGTTTTTACGCGAGCAAAAGTGAAACAGCGGAAAAGTAATTAAGGAAGAGAAATGTACTGTGCGTGTTTCGACTGAATAAATCAAACGCAGTTGTCGCACACACCACTGATTGCGTGAGATCAGATATCGACCTCTTACAAACGATCTTATACGAATTTTCCTTATATGTCATTTCGCCACCAGTCGGCAAGACATTACCCTGCTGAGTGTCACTGACCTCTTAAGTTGGAAGTTGAAACTTTCCTGCTCCGTTGAGCGCATTTGGTGAGAGCGCCCAGCGCTATCTATCCATTCGTCATGCGCATATTACATAGAAACATCATATCATATGCGCTGGAAAGAGTCAAGTGGCCCTGGTGGCTGATGCAAGTGAGCAGATGCTGTGCAGACAGGCTTGCGCGCGCTCGAGAGTTTGTTGCCCAAGAGCGTCCGATAACCTCGCTCTGCTGTATGGAAAAAAGCACGTTTATCTGAAGTATCACGCACCCATACGGCACATTTTGGCGCGCAAGCAACGCCACGTGGAAGTCAGCGACGCTTTTTTTTTTCAAGACTGCTTATCAATCTTCGCAGCATGGTCGGTTTCATAATTGTCATTCCACGCGACGACACGTCGTAGCAGCAGAAAAACGATGACTTGTTAGTTAATTAGGATCAATAGTCTTTCAGATGACAGGCTTAATGGTTGAAAACTTCTTTTGTGGCTGTCATGACACGTATTGCGGGTACTCAGTGTAGAAGGCAGAAAGGGGGTTGATTGATATTGTTACCAGGCAGTGGGCATGGCTCCGCTGTCGTAGACGGATCAATCAAAAGGAAGCGGACTCAAAGCGCGAGATACTATTATCCCTGGGGTGTTAGACTTACCTGTAAATATTGCAAATACACTCGTTCCTTTCTTCCGTGTGTTTATAATCCCCGTAACAAATTGGTGAAGGTGCGGGGTAACGATCTTCGTACCGTGTAGTAGCGTTTTAGCCGCGACACATGAACAACATCAGTAGGCGGTGTGGCAGCAGATGAGCGTGGTTGAACGGGAGTGACGAGGTAGTCGACGTCTGTGATTTTGCGGAGAACTTTGTAGGGCCCGGTGTATGCTCAGGACGTTGCTTCTCGAGCTCGCGTCGCTCGCCAAATCGCCCACACGAGGCTCACTGCTTCTCAGGCCTCAGAAAAAGTTCGCTACGATGACTGGCGCTGCAACGTTGACTACCCTACTGAATCTCTCGTCCTACTTTGGACGCCGAATCGGCGTGAAGGCTTGTGCGAGAAGCTCCTTCCACGATACACCGGTCCCTACAAAGTTCTCCGTAAGGTAACCGACGTCGACTACCTCATCCCTCCCGTTCAACCACACTCATCTGCTGCCACACCACCTACTATTATTGCTGATGTGTCGCGACTAAAACGCTACTACACTGCCAGTCCTGAATGACTTAGCGGCGCCGTGACGGCGCTTCGTCTGCCGGAGGTAATGTTACCAGGCAGTGGGCATGGCTCCGCCGTTGTAGACGAATCGATGAAGAAGTGGACTCGAAACGCGAGATCCTAGCAGCCCTGGGGTGTCACACCTACCTGTAAATATTGCAAATACACTCTTTCCTCTCTTCCGTGTGTTTGTAATCCCCGTAACAATATATAGGGTCTAACATCTCAAAACCACCATATGGCTAAGAGACGTCGTGGTGAAGAGCTTCAGAAATTTCGATCAGCTGGGGTTCTTTAACGTGCACCCAAATATGAGCACACTGGCCGATAGCATTTTCGCCTCCATCGAAAATGCAGCCGCCCCCGCCGTGATATGATCCCGCGACCTGCTAGTCAGCAGCCAATACCTTAGCCACTCCACCATCACGGCGGGGCGAAGATAGAAAGTTAAGTTTAGACGAAACGTAGAACGTGTCTAGAATTTTAAGTCTGGCTTGCGAAGTCTTGTAGTTGAGATCATCTTCAAATATTTACTAGCAACTAACCGACCACATTTACTTATACAAGACACCGGTTCAGGCTGTAAGGGTAAAAAAAGTAAAAAGATGATGTTGCGTCAAGTATCCTACCTTGATGCAGCAAACAAGACCAGAAAGAAAAAATGTAACTTCGAAACAGGGTCATGCGCTTCATTCCCGCAAGTCGTGTTATGCCACCGGGAAAGGCAACGCACACGCACGCAGAATTATATAAGAAAACAAAACTTTGCTTCGTCTCTTCTTGTTCAGTGTACGTGCTTTGTCTATTTTTCTATGGTGCCATCTCGCATATATTGTTTCCTAAATATACACTAGGAAGAACTCTGGTGCTAGTGTATATGGGAGCTGCAACACAGAAAGCTTCAGCGAGCATGGAAATGATGGGACAGATTTGTCTAATCTTCGTACTTCTGGCTCCGTGTGTGGTCGTGTGGCTTGAAGCTGTTCTTTCGCTATACAAAAAATCAGCCAATATTCAGCGTTTGCGCTTCACCAACTTAATATTTTAGGCTTACCATTTCAAATCGGGTCATGAAGTTCAAAAGGGTTCGTTTCTTCCTTCAAAACAAAACCGAAACACAGCAATAAACGAAGACACAAGTGTGATTTGTTGCCTGCAAGTGCGAAGACTATGCAAGCTCGTGTACTACCTATCATTCCCATGGTCGCTGAACGGTCACAGCACCAGAGTCCCCTCTTGTCAATTAGAGGACACTCTTTGCCATCTCGTACATTTATTGTTGCTTAGTGCTAGTGTGATTGTTTTTAAGACGCAGAACATATTGGGGTAATAGACTGCAGTTTATACCTTTGGTCTTGAATGTTCAGCTGCGATGATGATATGTGAGATTAAGCGACCCAAAACCACGATATGATTATGAGAGACGCCGTATAGTGGTAGGTTCCGGAACTTCCGACCCCATGTGGATCTTTAACACACGCCTCAATCTAAGCACACGGGCCTCGCTCATTTTCGCCTCAAATTAAAGTGCAGCTGCGGCAGCCGAAAATACGATCCCGCCATGTTCGGGTTAACGTTGGTCTTTGCGAGTATGCGAAGTATACCTTCAGGTCATCACTATTCAGCATTCAGTGACGCCTTTATTTATAGCGATTTAAAGCAAACTTAACGCAATACAGGATAAACAAAGATTTTCTTCTCTACTGACTATTACACATGCATGCATATTTCAAGAAGCATTGCAGACATTCTAACTCTATAGTGCTTAAATATTTGGGGAAGGATGACGTGACTTCGATGGGCGTATGGGTTTAGCTCGTCAGTGTTAGGTATTGACGAGGTAAGCGAATACGAAACACGCGCGAAGACCACGCGCACTAAGCAGCAGCAGCACCGCAATGGTAAGTCGCCGTTTCGAAAGCAGAGCACCAATAGACAATATCGGTGCCATCGAGCCACTATAATGTCAAAGTTGCTCGTGGGCAACATTACATTGATGTGCAGACGAGGAACTCTGGAAATGTGCTGGAGAAGAGCATAGCAATTTTGTTTGGAAGTATAGGGCTTGTGTGGTGCGTGGCCCTGGGATGCCTTCTATAGAGAGGTGCGAAAAACCGACGCAAGGTCTGTTTACGGGCCCTTTAATGAGACACGGCTGGCGAACAGTGACAATCCAGAGTGCAAATTTGACTGACTGACGCTGCATGTGCACTTCTTGTCTCTCTCTCTCTCTCTCTTTCTTCATCGCCTTTTTGCCAGCATATAAAACATAGTTTCTCCAGTACATAGATTACCATACTGGTTATGCTAAACTTTCTAACCTCTGTACCTTTCCGCCTATCCTTTTTTGTTTCCTAAAACCATGACCTCATGCCTTCACATAACACTGTGTGAACACAAGAATGACCAGGCTTGCTGTGCTCCTTAGATGTTATTTCATACGCTTAAAAAGCACGCAACACCCATTCGCCGTAGCGAGACTGATCGTGTGATTGACATCTGCCCCGTGCATAGCGCCACGAGAAACCCTCACGGTGGCCTCGGCGCTGTGCTGCTGACTCGCAGGTCACGGGATTGAATTCCGGCCACGGTGGCGGCATTTTCGATAGAGGTAAAAATTCTTGAAGCCCGTGCGCTTAGGTTTGGGTTCACGTTAACGAACATCAGGTGGTCGAAATTTCCGAAACACTCCACGTGGCGTCTCTCATATTTATATGGTGGTTTGGGGACTTAACCAAATAATAATTATTATTATAAGAACACGTAAAACTTTTTATGTCAGAGATGCGTGATCGCTGATGTCACAAGCACGCGATCTTGTAGGGAGCACAATAAAGAAGTGAAATGCACCGATATACAAAGCCTGCAAGATTGGGACAGTTACACGGTTATAGGGAGTATGAAGAGAACTTGTTGGATATGATATTCGTTCATTACAAAGTTATTGGGATTACACTTTTTTTAGTCACGTGGACGTCACAAAAACAAAGTAAACGCACAGCTGGCGTGCCTCGAGGCAAGTTATCTTTTGGTTTGTTGCATTTGCTGCACCGTTTAGGGATCACACAGAATATTTTGTCTGGTCCGCCTCTATGGATCGGTGGCTATGGTGTTCGGCAACTGACCAAAATGTCGCGGGTACGATCCCGGTTTCAGCGGTCGCATTTCTGTGGAGGCGTAATAGTAGAGGCTCGGGTACGGTGCGATGCAAGTGCCCGTTAAAGAATACCAGATTGTCAAAAGTTCTGGAGCCCTCTACTGCGACATATTATTATTATTATTATTATTATTATTATTATCATTATATTATTATTATTATTATTATTATTATTATTATTATTATTAATATTATTATTATTATTATTATTATTAAACCCTTAGTCAAGTGCGGGAAGTAAGATTGGGTACCAAATGAGTTATACGACAGAATCAGCAGTTTTTACATAGAAGACCTATTACCACGAAAAAATACTTGGTGCACAGTCACCAGAGGCCCTACATGAAATGCGCTCTCTGCATTGAAAAAGTTTGACGACAAATAAGAATTTTTATGAAAATATCAAGCTTCAGATAACTATGAAAGCCAAATTAGTGACGTCAATGTTATTGCTATAAGCCCTAATGTTACGATCACGTATTTTTCTTCAGATGTATTTATCTTATCTGCTGTGTTTTTAATATATGTACATGGAACCTGATTTTACGTACACGAACTTGTGACAAAGCATTTGAGACTAACGTGCTCTCAGATTTGTGAATATTTTGGTTTTGCATCTGGAGTTATAGTAGAAAACTTATTTGTACAAACTCCGTACTTATTTTTCGCATTTTATGTCACAAAAACATTAACTGGCTTCATTATTTATATGTAAGGTATAACGTCCCAAAACAATCATATGATCATGAGAGACGCCGTAGTGGATGGCTTCACAAATTTTGACCACCTGGGGCTCTTTAACATGCACCCAAATCTGAGCACACGGGCCCACAACATTTTCGCCTCCATCAAAAATACAGCCGGCGCAGCCGGGATTAACTGGCCTCATGGATAATATACACACCAATATTCATATGGACTTCGTAAAACAACAACTATATTGGCATAGGAGAGAAAAGTAAAAAAAAAGACTTTCCACAACACAATAGAAACGGAATTTTTATGCTCCTGGATTATAAGAACGAACGAGAGTGCGAGAACCATGTTTATTACCTTGGTGATGAGCTGTAGAAAGCTATGCCTTTCCGAATAATACCTATGTGACTGCAAACTGTACTGTGTACAGATAAGCTTAGCGTCTTATGAGGGGTCTCAGTGACCAAAATCAAAAGACGAATGACGTCGCAGATTACACCACATGTGTTCTCTATTGTACAGGATATATGTGAACATTTATGTAGTAAATCAATGCTGGAAAATGTAGGTTGAGATGAACATGAAAAGGCCAAAATTGTAGAAACTGCTTCATGATGAAGAATAGGTCAGCATGAATTGGTGTACTGTGGTGTTAACTGTTGCCGTTACGAACGCCTATAAGTATGAAGGAATGTAATGTACAGTGTGAATTTTTATGAAAGGGAACATGGGAGCGCGTGGCTTGCGCGCTCCGGCGGCTGCTGGCAGCGCGTTCAAGTGGGAGTGAGAGCAACCACAGTCGCTTTTCGCGTCATTTCGCGGAGAGCAAAACAACCATTTGTTGCTTATATGGAACCAGCGGCCAGATTGTGACCCCCTCCCCCCCCCCCACATTCAAGGCGATTGCGTGAGAGCCGGTAGACGCTTTGAAGGGGAGGGGGGGTTGCAATCTTTCCAGTGGTTCCACATGAGCACTGACTGCTTGTTTTGCTCACCGCGAGATGACGCGAGAAGAGAGTGTGGTTGCTATCAATCCCGCTTGAACACGCTGCCAGCAGCCACCGGAGCGGGCAGACCACGCCTCGCCATGTTCTCTTTCATAAATATTGACACTGCAAACAGAATCGGATCCGCAGCTACACGTCCCTGCTCATAAAAGCTTTGCATTGCATAATTGATTCATGTTGTGGCAAATCATCAACGTAAATTCAAAAATCAAGCGTAGAATAGGAATATACATTAAGACGATCACATCAAAGAGCCAACCACACGTCCCAATTGTTTACCCGATGTTTTAAATTGTTCGTAGCACATTAAGGGCTTGACATGTGGTATGCTGTCATCGTTCGTTGTAGCTTGGCGCAAGCACGTATAAAAATAGATAAATAAAGGAAACAAGCGGGAAACTGGAAGAAGAGTTTGCAACAAAAGGAAAACTTTGGAGAAAGAAATAGTGATGCTCAGCTTCACAATTCTTCCTTCAGGCTCCTATTGCGAAGCTGGATAAAGCGAGATGATGAGAAGTAATGGAACAAATAAAATGCAACATTGAGGGAGAGAACCACTAAGAAGAGAGGCAACGGGTTTGCGATACGAACTTAATGCACCACTTCATCCAAGTGTTGCTGTTGTGATTCCTCTCAACAGGACTTGCATGCGCCTCTCCGCGTTTGCATTCGAGAAAAAGGGACACAAGAAATGAAGCCATCACTATATTGCGTACGACAACATACGCCGCTGTCCTTCAACTCGAGCACTGCCCCCATTTTTCCAAATCTCCAAGGACAACAGAAGATGGCAAAAGAAGTCTCGATTGCTGCATGTTATGATGGCCTTAGCTCCTGCGAGATCATTGAGATGTGCCGCCAGCTGCCACCATATCAGTGAGCTTAGCCTCGGTTCTACGTGAAAGCCAGTTTCGCATCACCGTGTATTATCAAATTGAGTATACCCGCATTGTCATGGGTGTTTCAAGGAATGTGTCCTATATTTTTTAAAAATCACAGAAAACAGGTATCTGTGTGCTACTTGCGGCGTTGCCTTCCTGTGGCAGAAGGCATTTTCAGTTGGGTACAAGCATTAATTACAGCAATATTATAGAGATAAACCCAATTAACTTCTTAAAAAGTGGTAATAGCCGGTCGAGTCAAAGGCTGAATTCGAGCTCTTTCTACGAATAGTCCCTAACCACTTCGAAATTTTGGAAAGCGGCCACAGGTAATCACCGCGGAGCGATGCAATCTGGCCAATTTAGCTGGTGAAACCGAAACCGACAAACCAAACAGCGGAATTTTCGACAACATCCTCAATGACAACACTGTTTCCCTAGCATTGGTGGAGAAGAATAACCGACCGTTGATAAGCAGCCTCGAAGCGAAGAGTCTAAATTGACGGTTGATAACGGCGAGGAAAACTGTGTCGTCACTGAGGGCGTTTCACTAGCTAAATTAGGTTCATTGCATCGCTCCGCGGTGATTACCTGTGGCTGTTTTTTCAAAAGCTCAAAGTGGCTAGGGACTATTCGTAGGAAGGGCGTGAATTCGCTCATTTGACTCGACCGGCTATCACTTTATTTCTTTTTTTCTTTCGTTTATTATTTCTTTCGTGGCCCTTGCTCCTGTTTTGTAAGAAACAGGAGCAAGAGCTGAATGCCATGTGGCATAACAGAGGCTCTTACTTCTTCGGGCATTTGGTATGCTTACGAATGATTTGTATGCATGTAAAACAATAAAGCATATGCATGCAAATAGAGAAATTACAGTTTCACATGATATAAAATACCTCTAGGCGACAAAAAGTGTACAAACACTTTATGAAACATACAATAAACAATTCATGTAAAATAAAAAAAGTCATGCAAATACTTCATGAAACAGAACATATCACGAAAAACACTTAATGAAAAAAATGGCAGCATATCCACGGAGTGAATGATTGAGAGTGGGGCGAAGCATTCGTCCGTCCATGCGTCCGTCTGTGTGACCGTCCATGCGTCTGTTCGTGCGACCGTCCCTGCGTTCGTTCATGCATCCACCCCTGTGTCCGTTCATGCGTCCATTCATGCATCTGTCTGTGTGTCCGTTCGTCCATCTATTCAACACTCCAAGTCCCATCATCTCGCATCTTTTTATCATATATTCCCCGTATAGAAGCACCGCCATTCAGTGGACATTCCAAGGACTAGACGAGAGGTGGCACACGCACACTTTCTTACGGCTTACGCTTCGGGTCTACTTCCCACCTTCAACCACCTTGAGTTTATGGTATAAACTAGTTCACTGTATTCATGGCACTGCGGCCCAATGCTCGCTAAACCTTTCCCTTTCTAAAACCAAGGAGATTACGCCCAGCGAGTATAACGTAGCAACCTTTTCCTGTCAAATAGTGCTCAATGTACATGCCAGTGGCTGCTAATGTGAAATGAGAGACAGGAGGATTCAGCTTTTAATTTCTTACGGCTTGCGCTTCGTATTTGCTTCCCCCCTTTAACCACCTCAAATTCATTCATGGTATATACTAGCTCATTGTATTCATGGCACTGCCGCTCAACGCTCGCTAAACCTTTCTAAAACTAAGGAGGTTACACCCAGCGAGTATAATGTAGCAACCCTTTCTTGTCCGATAGTGCTCAATGTACATGCCAATGGCTGCGAATGGGGATCGCAGCGTGCGCATTGACTAAAAGCCGAATGCTCCTCTCTCTCATTCCTCATTAGCAGCCATTGACATGTCCATTGAGCACTATTTTTTATTGTTAAAGAACGCACAGATGAAATCTCTCACCGGCAACACCTTGGAGGTCAAATGTTATACCTATTTCGGGTATGTGCCACTGGTGGTTACGTACTACGAGGGACGCCCAAGCCATGCCATAAGGAGCTTCGCCATAAGGAGCTTCCATAAAGAGTGATGTTAGTCGTGAAATATAGATGTGCCGAAGTGTATGTGCCCTGTTACTGGAATGGTATGAAGCCTTTGTGTTCTGTACATGCTGTAAATAAACTTTTTCTAAACAAGGAGCTTCGCCCCTAAAAAACTGGTCAAAAGTTAATTAGGCTAACTTCTACAATTACTGCCATAATAATGTTTCTACGCATCTGAAGATACCATCCACCCGAAGAAAGGCGATGCTGCAAGTAGCACACTGATACCTATTTTCTGTTATTTTTAAAGAATATAGGACACATTTCTTGAAACATTCTGTATTTGTATGTATAGCTCAGTTGCGATGGTGTTTGTGCAGCTCTGCTTGAGGGCACGGGACAGCACTCACGAGGTCTGAACTTTTACAAAGGTGACTGAAAAAAAATTATTGAAACCGAGGGACGCGGTGTAAAGAATTCCAGGGGTGAAAAAATCGGATACCATACGGCGTGCGTCCTAATCAGACCACAGTTTAGAAACGTAGAAATTGAAATTATTCGTCTAAGTGCAAACAAAAAGCATATCTTCAACTTTAAAGTAGTGTGCTGCGGCAAGGCATGCCTATTTTAGAGTGTGTGGTGACTACGCAGTCAGCCCGATTCATTTGCAACATACATTCATATACACACACACAAGCATGCAAGTGCATAAGAATATTGACATTTATTTTTGTCCAAGTGGCACCGAGTGGTCAGTGATACCCATGAACAGCTTAAAACGTTCTAGAGCTAGAGCTTTTATTTGAATTCCCCGACTGGTGCCTTTTATTGAGATGATGCTATAACACCGCATAGCCCTTATTATTCAATAATATTCAATATTATCAATAGCTTTTAAATAAACCTATGGAGAACAGCTGATATGAACCATAGTTTAGCCAAATTAGGCAACACGAGCCCACTCCAAAAAAGCCATTCTTTAGCCAATAGTTGCCAACATTATGTTGGGTCATTCCAGTAGAGATTCATGAAATATGGTGGGTACGACACCATTTTTTGCAGTTCATAGGTCACCGCTAGCCGTTCCATTAAAAAATGCCGATGTGCTACGCTAGAATATTTTGCAATGCGCCACAAATAATCTTCACCTTTAGTGTACTTCCTTCGAAGCACCGCAAGAAATATCTGACTTGGAAGGCGCTTTTCCTTGACCTGATATTTATATTTGAACATTTCCTATACTGCTTGCAAAACGAAGATATGCGAACAGTGCTATCGTAGTTCAAACACCATTTCCGGAAAGACGAAACTTCCGGGAAGCTGAGTGTTTTTCCCGTGGATGCCACACATGGCTGGGCCTCTGCGGCGATACGTGATTCTGTGTTTCAAGAGTCAGACGTGTGATATCTGCTAAGTTTCAGGCAAAGCCTCAGAAGGTTCCGTCATGGACACCAGGTCGGTGGCATTCGCACTGCTATGCACAGGTACGGGTAACACATTAAATTTATGCCCTTTGCTCATCTCATTAAAGTGACTGCGTCCTGTAAAGTTTGAGGTTCCTAAGATGCTTAGCCATTCGCTCTGAATGCACGGCGTTAAATTGGTATAAACGTGCTTGCTGAAGGTATGACTGCTGCGATATATTATACATTCATACCTTTCACATAAATTTCACGTCATTTGATGTCATCAATTGATTACAGATACAAGTCTATGGAAACAAATCAAAGAAATAACAGTATCAAGCGATTAAGAAGGGATAAACTCCGTAATTTTAGTTTCACTTAGATATTTACCACAGTGTAGTACACACCCACTTGCGACCGATGCCATAATCTTTCAGTCATATCGTCTGTACCATGCCGTACTTCTGAGTACGTCTTAGTGATTTCAAATATATTCAGAACTAGTTGACGATTCATTATTTACAGTAAGGATGCCAGGGCTTGATATTTCACCCCCAGAACGTAACATAAAAAAATTCGATTAGGTGCATTTTTTCCTTGAACCTTCCAGCTTGGTCGCAAGAACACCTTTTATACTCTTGTTCTTGTGGTTAATTGGCTGTTCAGATGCACTGCTGAGCTTGATGTTGCGTATTCGATCTCCAGTAAAGACTTCCTATTCACGGCAGAGACGCACTGTCCCAGCAGGCATGTGGTGATAGTTGACCTTCAGGAAATCAATGACTCCTGAACAGCACAATAAAGCTCAAGTTTCGCCAAACTGGATATGTGGCATGAAAACTTGACTAATCTGAAATAAGCTTGTAATATTATAACTGCTGGGATTACCAATATGCTGTATTTAGATGCGCATTCCCAAGCGAGACGCCACTCACTTCCCATTGCATCAGATGGGGGGACAGTACAACAGTTACCGACACGGCGGACGAGTACAATGCTCTGCGTTGTAGGAGCAGATACTGACAGCCACTCTATTGCAATTCCGTTCTGATAACATCTGAACTTCGTTTAATATCGTCGAGAAATGCACACAGATGGCACATTGAAAGTTCCTTTTGTACGAATGAAGTGTAATTAGGGCTTGAGGTGCCAAAGGCAAAAAGAAGAATCGCCAGATTCCACGTACCAGGGAACTGGCGTTATGCGAAGCATGCGGAAGGAAGGTGACCTCGTTGGAATTTTTTTCTTGAGTTACCCGTCATGAAATGACGCTGAATATATGTACAAATGTTGCACGCACAGGCATATATTGAAGAGCTGCAGATGTTTATATAACCAGTTGTTTGCACTTGCGCAACG
Source organism: Rhipicephalus microplus (assembly GCF_013339725.1). Taxonomy (NCBI): domain Eukaryota; kingdom Metazoa; phylum Arthropoda; class Arachnida; order Ixodida; family Ixodidae; genus Rhipicephalus; species Rhipicephalus microplus. The sequence continues at coordinate 101,679,422 of NC_051171.1, read as the reverse complement.
ATGCCAATTAGAACATGCATATTAGCAACACCAGAAGCTGATATGTAGCGCTGATGCTCGCGAGGATGCTGGCCCTGGGCACTGCTACATAAATCAGCTTCAGTGCATCGGAAGTAACCACAATTGACGTTAACCTGACGTGACGGCTGTATCAAAAGAGTACATATGCTATGTTTATGAAAATGGGTAGCACCACTGCAACCACTATTAGCATTTCAAGAAGATGAACGTCTATTTCAAAAGTATTTCCGAGATCTGGCGTAGCTCTGTGGTAAAATACTTCATTTCAACGTAAAATGATTTGGTTCAGTGCCATCTGAGACCCTGAAATTTATTGTTTGCACTTGTCGGGTCAACAGTACCGGTGTGGGGTAATTCTTAACGCTCACGCTTTAAAATTGCCCATGTGTGTTCTCGTCGTTACTGGGTAGGGACTAAACGTCAATCACCTGTGGCCCATACCCACACACCAGTTGGTGTGTGCCACTGCCTGACGGATAGTGCTTGATGACGTATGCAACGGGATTTTGACATTATTCATGTCTTGACCAGTGCGTCATATTCGTCAAACCATCTTACCCTCTAATGCTAATTTTGTTTCCCGCCAAGTTAAAGGGATGACCATGAGAGCACCCAAACGTAAGCGGATAGATAGATAGATAGATAGATAGATAGATAGATAGATAGATAGATAGATAGATAGATAGATAGATAGATAGATAGATAGATAGATAGATTCACCGAAGCTCGCTAAGAAATGCTTCACATTTAATAATCTATTTGCCTTGAGTGAGAATAAAACGAGTCTTCCGCGTGGCAAACGGGTGTTCCACCACGGAGATATGGCAACACTTCAAAATCCACAGACAAAAAAAAAAGACAACCCTATACGAAGTTATAGGAATTTGAAAATAATTTTTATTAAGCAAAAAGGTGCAATACTGAAACTGAAACCCAACCGGGCACCCTGTCTGTGTATGACGTACTATTTGGCAAGAATTGGAGGCCGTATACTGCTCCCGCCGGCGCGGAGTATGAAAACTGTGAGAGCCAGGCCAGCGAAGCGCCAGCCAAGCAACACAGAGGAAGGAAGAAAGCTTTCCCGTGCTGTAACCGTGCCAAACACCACCGCAGTCGTCTTGTGGCCAGCACAATAAACCCTGTAGCGGCCAAAGTAGCGATGCCTTCGGCTGCGTCCCTGTGACGTGATGCCAAATATGACGTCGCCCAGACAGAGTTGCCAAGAATTCTGGCAAGCAAGGTGATCTTTTTAAGGCAATCTCTAAAAATTTTTTCTGAGCAATCAGCGCATCTCTCAAGTCTGTTTGGGCATAAATGACGGAAATGTGCAAAGAAACGTACCCAGCGAATTTTGAGATCTATCAACCTCCAAAAACCACCGGAGTTGGCCTTTAACGAGTGTAATACTATGAGGTAGAAGCGTAGAATCGCACCAGGCGTCTATACACGAGAACTGCGCAATAAGTTTCAAGCTTAATGGCACACTCTTTGCAAAGCCCTTAGGGTCGTGAGCTTATTCACTATCAAAAGCAGCTACATCACCAACAAGTTGTGCTGCTGCGGAAGTGCGTTTGTTGCTTTACGAATGCGTAGAGGGTAGGTTGCGAAGAGGGATATAATAATGTCAGGAGTTTTACGTCCCAAAACCATGATTTGAGAAACGTCGTAGTGGAGGGCACCGGAAGTTTCGACCGTTTGCTGTTCTTTAGCCTTCACTGACATTCGAGAGTTTAGGCATTTATAAGAGCTTGAGACATATTCTTACGCAGACAGAGTTATTTTTCTTTTTTTTTTTGCTCTTGCGGCAAGTTTAACCTGCCCATCGAAGAAGGCTGGTGAATGAGAAGATGATATGAACGGGGATAGATTACACTACAGCGTCGCAATTTTCTTTTCGACATAAGAACGGTTTGAAGTGCACACGTGTTTTGCATGTGAATTGTTAGGAAGTGTATCAAAATGACGCTTGTTTTAAAGTGGTATATGAACGACTTTATGTTGGTCTAACGGATACTGTAATTTTCAGACAGAGCAACTGAGCAAATAGTGTTGGTGTCGCACGACATACTTAAAATCATCTTCAAATTTTTATGGTTGAAATCGGAATCAGTGCCGTAAACATTGCTTGATGTCATATGTGCGGTAACCTTGCGTGGCACTTTTTAAAAGGTCGACAATCCCCATTATCACGGACTGTTTTTGTTAGATGAAGGTAGGTTATCATGCAGATCAGAAGACCACTAGAGGTAGTCTTCAGACGCAGCATTTAAATGAAGAATCTGTGTATGGGCTTCGCTTATAGTATATATTTTGTCCAACCATCATGGCTTTTGTCGAATGCTTTTATAACGATGCCACTGCGTTTACCCAGTAACCTGATAGCTTTCGTTAGATATATAATGATATATTTATTTAAATCACACTGGCTTTTCGTGGGCTTTAAGTATATCATGTTGCACTGCGTCAATATACATGCACGTATGTTTGTTTGTCTCGCTGGGCTATATGGGTACCAACGCTTTTTTGAAGGCATAACCGACTGCATGCCACTAGTGTGCGGATGGCCATAGAAAAAAGTACCCTCTAATACAGATGGTTGTTCATTGTTTAAAAAGTATTTTAAACGTGCTGTGGACTATCTTAAACAATAGGAGTAAGTTCTGAAGAAGTGATGATGAGGTTTCGTGCCTCTGACAAACATTTAGCCTGCATATGACTTGTGAACACAAGCTTTTATTGAAAGACGTGAGTCCTGTAAGCGTAACACGGGCTGCTCAACATGCATGACGAGTGTAAGCAAGTGATTCGCTTCTGAAACACTTTCACCACCATTTTTCAGTTTCAAGAATTCGCTGCAAGTATTCCCCTTTGTGGCACTACGCTCACCTGGTTATGTCGTAGGTTTCTTCTCTGCTGAAGTCTGTCGGGAACAAGTCCACTCGGGGCTCGGTCCGCGTTGCTGGTTGGGGTATACGGCCGTAGACTGGTAGATGCAATTTCCGGCGAAGAGGATAATCTGGTTGCTTTGCTGATGGGCTGGTTGAGGACGTGGTAATGCAAGCCGGTAGCTGCACTGGCGCGGTCTGGTCTGTTGTACTACATAGTCCAATGGTTGACAGGACTGGGTGGTGTTTAGGTTGACTAGGTGAAAGCCAAGTTCTTGGCTAAAACTACGCTGTAGTGTTCACTTATTGCTGGGAACTTACTGGAAGAAAGAAAGCTTTGCTTTGAGCGGCTGGCTTGCTGCCAGTAGGGTGCGTGTTGGCTCGATCGGCAGAAAAGAAACAGTGTCCTTTTATAAAGAAGAAAAGGCATCGGTAGTACTAGAAAGCCATCTCTACATATGCGTAGCCATTAGGCAATGCCCACAGAACAAGGTTGGCCACCATTAGCAGCAATAACGTTAGCGAGAGACATTTTTCCCAATCCGTCGTCGGTGCAATTCATTCACGTAACTATAACGCCGAAGAAAGTTCGGCAGAAGACTGTTTAAATATCAGTCGCAACGCAGAAAGGTTAGCGCAAGTGACCGGTGGTTGGCGCGAGAAAATATCGATACGCGGCTCTGTTGTTCCCGAGTGCAGTGAAGGTGAGAGTGCTAAACACATTCCATTTTACAGAACAGGGATGGCCGGCAGAAAGCAGCTCATCTTGCTGTTAACCCAACCAAAATCCCATACTTTAAATAAACTTTTGTGTACTGGTTATGCCCGATAAAGCGGATTTCTTCTTTTTTTACTCTATAGTTCAGTATCTTTATCGCTGCTGCCCCTAAAAAGCTGTTGTGTTTTCCACCAGCCAACCCCCTTTGAAAATGGAATGTGCTTTACACTCTCGTTATCGGCGTGCTCGGAAACAACACCACGTGTGACAACCTTGCCGCTCCAGTCTGCGGTAGCTCGTGCAAATTTTTTTTTCGTTTTGACTGTACAGGCCTCATGACTGCACTTTGTAAGAAACACCCGTTTTTTTCCTATAAATTCGAAAAGTTTTCATTGGTGTGTTTCTGCGTATTCATTAGCTCACACGCCTGTATTTCTGTTGCCGTTTTTTCTTGTCATATCGTGTGTTCACACACCCATGCATTTGCCAGATAAATTCTGGGCGAAGTGCAGTGCTATGACATGACATTATTCGTTATATTTGCTGCTGGTATTCATTGTGTACAATGGTCAACTCTCCTGTCTTGAACAAGGGAGCGTCACACTCGAAATGGCACGAGCGACATCTGTAGTATAAAACATCCCACATACGAGCATGTGTGGTGCCGATGATATGCCAGCATTGCAGTTTCTGTCTTTGTTATCGTCGCGGCAGCGATGACAGCTTTGGCCATCGAAGTGCACTGTCAAGTCTAGCACCTACAAAAAAACAAAACAAAGTGAAATCATCAGGAACGGTGCTCTTCATAAAGTGAACGTAATATTGGTTTGTGGTATCATATAGCGCTTAGTTTTTGCTTTGTTTTGTTTTTGCTGGTGTTTTTCGTTGTGTGCTAAATCACTCAAAGTACTTTCGACAAAAAAAAAGTGCTGTTGCATCCCTGCTGATAAACAAGGACAACAGAGGCAAGTGACACCTGTCATTGGAGCCGCGCATGTTCAGATGTCGCTCCTGCCGTAACGTGCATGATGCTCTATCATTCAGAGTTGACCACTCCGCATCCTGCGTACATCACTACAATGGAGGCTTGTTCTGACACGGAAACGTCAATCTTTACAGTCTTACCCTCGTATTCAGAAACATTCCTTGACTTGAAACCGCCTTCAACGCAGTGCATTTGAAACGCGTCTGTGCGTTTGTGCTGCCTTGGCACCGCCTACAGACAGCGCGTTTGAAACGCGTTTGTGCTGCAGGCATTGAAGTCGGTGGCAAGTCAAGTTCAATTCAAGCACCGATTCTGAATACGGGGGTTAGTCATTCTACACGCTTGTCCGAAGAAATTATATGTGGGGTTTAAGGTCCCCAAACTATAGGATTATGAGAGATGCCAGAGGGCTCCGGAAATCTCGACCACACGGGGCTCTTAAACGTGCACCCAAACCTGAGAACAACAGCATTTTCACCTTCATCTAAAACGCAGCCGCCGCAGCCAGTATTTGATCCCGCGACCTACGCGTCAGCAACCGAGTACCTTAGCTTCTAGACCAGCGCGGCGGCGCCTTGTAAGAAGAAAGAATACTAATAAGTGTTGGGGCTTAACGTCTTCATTTATCACATCTCTTGTACAAAAGAGCCATTTCTCATTGCTGGTATGCGGTCCCAACGAAGACATGAAATGCTGTCAAGGGCAACAACAAGAACGGCCACTTTCGCAATAGGGTCACTTAAACGAGCAAGCCGGTTTATACTGATAACCAAGAGTATAGCTTCATGCGCTCGCTTTAGACACGGACACTCAATAATGTATGCTGCTTAATCGATGATTTATAGGTAAGCACAGTTGGGTCTCATTGATCAAATGATAAATAATAATATTTAAATGTGAAGTTTTAGATCCTAAAAGGACGATATGACTTTGAGGTACGCTGGAGTGGAGGGCTGCGGAAATTTCGACCACCGGGGGGTTGTTTAACGTGTTGTTAAAACCAAGTGCATGAGCATTCTCGCCTCCATCGAAAGTGCGGCTGCCGTGGTCGCGATGCCATCCCGCGAACTACGGTTCCGCAGTCGAGCACCACAGCCATCTATAGAACACCCTGGCCGGTCCTTACAAGAGAGAAACACTGTATCGCATATACTGTATAGAGTACCAATAGTTCTGCTATCCATTTTCGAACGCCCAACTCGACTTCCTCTGCTCACCGGCTGAGTCAATGCGCTATGCACTGCAGGCCATTCCTTATTGGCTCGTAGCAATGCATATCAGTGCGTATTTTTAAATGTTAGATGATACTTCGACTTGGGCTTCCTTAGTGCGTGTGTGTGAACTTTAAAGGTGTGGTAAAAGGCTGGTCCAAGATTACATACATAGAAATGCCGATATGCACACGCAATCAGAGGTGAATACCCATCGTCCATACCATGTTGAATGCGTCGGTTTTCGTCCAATCTGAGGTGAATCTTTGTTGACTTGTGAACATCTTTCAGATTAAACAGCTGAAAAAAGAACATGCAAAGATACTTTCTGATTAGAATATAAGAATCTATTTCAGAAAACGAAAATTCGGTAGGCACAAGGCCATGTGAAAATCAGTTTCAAGTGAAGCATGCAGTGAGTTGTTTTCTACGCTGTGTTTTCCTGGCTTTCAGTCAAGGGTTACGATGTGCTTCTACGTGTTTTTGTAAGTGTGCTAGTTGTGTGTACATCATAGATTTACCAGGAACACCGTTTCTGAAAGCATTCAAATAATATTGTGTAATATCAGTTCTTAAGCTAGAACGCAGACGCAAGCACTATCGAATCAAAGCGCACTTTACGGTGTGATGATGTGAATAAAATTCCATTATTTCATTATCGTACTTCTCTAGGACAAAAACATGTGCGTTTTACAGCTTTCTGAATCATAGAAATGTAAATGCAATGTTCAATAGAGTTCTATAAAAGCGGTGCCAACGATCAAACCAGAATCAACGTTAACCCGACAAGACGCTTGTATCATAAAAGTTCACATGTAATGTATATTTGGGCAATAAAATTAGGTAGCTAGGACTTGAACTACCATTTACACTGCACCAACGTTATGCTTGCACAGCATCTTTGTTCCAAAGAAGTTTCAAGAACCGGCGTGCCTCCGTGGTAGCATACCTGGCTGCTAAATAGAATGCCTAAGTTTGATTTCTGTTCAGATCCTGATTTTTATCCTTTACCTTCGACGGGTAAACGCTGCTGATGTCTGGTTTTCTTAACACCCTCTCATTCAACTTTCCGATTTCTGTTTTCGCCATTACCGCGTAGACATAAAATTCTCAATAAGCCGTGGCGCACACCCGTATACCACGGTATTTGGGTGAGTGGAAGGATTAATAAATTTATTATGGTCCTTTGGTGCGTACGTTATGCGCGCAGCGGGCCGCTCCCACGTTGGGACAGAGAGACCTTGCCCCTCTACCGCGTCACGGGCCCAATGGACAGCCAATACTTGTATATGCCCCATGTTTCTAGAGAAAGGCCTCGATTATGTACGCGGCAGGATTTTAACGTCATTCATGTCGCGACCAGGCAGCCATGTTATACAAACGCTTTTACACTCCCACGCGAGTTATAGTCAATGCCAAATCAAGGAGGCGATCTCTACATACATAAATACATACATTCATTCATACATACATACATACATCCATCTATCCATCCATCCATCCATCCATCCATCCATACATACATACATACATACATACATACATACATACATACATACATACATACATACATACATACATACATACATACATACATACATACATACATACATACATAGCATGCATGCATGCATGCATGCATGCATGCCTAAAGAACTCCGAAAGTGCCTTTGGTACGCCACAAGCACTTTGGCGAACACGATTTTGTCAAATCTTATGTGGTTGAAACACTTGAAAGCAACATCGAATGTGAAACGGCCATAAAATTTATTATCATTAGGTTGACCTCAAGTGGTCACACCGCCATTCGTGAGATCTACCAATCAGGAATGCCGGTGCTTAGCTAAAGGGCAGACGTACAAGGGGGGGGGGTGTCGAAAGTTCCCAGATCATGCTGTAGAATTTTCCAGATCACGCTGATGAATTGTGAATACACGAAATACTATCCTGTGAAATTTCACCTCCCCCCTCTTGTACGTATAGGCCTACATATTAAAATCCGCAGTAATGCTCTCTGGCTTTACACAGACACAGCATCACATATTCTTAGACAATGAAGGAGAATTTTCCCTAGAGCATTACAATAAACGAGTCTGCTTTTCTTAACGAATTGTTTTCATTGTTAAGCTTTCAGAATGTTGCTCGTAGAGCCATGACAAGGTTTAATTTGAACAATGAAATTAAAGCAACCGCAAAACGAACGTATTTTCATTTTTTTTTCAGATGAACGTTCGATGGGGGTGACAATAAGCTCATCGCATAGTGCTCTGTCACAAAACAATAACCATTCACCCAGAGAGGGCCTGGCGCAAATATGCTTACGTTGGCACTTATACAGATGCTACAATATACCTCGAGCATACACCACCTTAGGGATAGTTCAAGACACATTTAAATGCGTGTTCAGACTTACGTCGAGCATTTGCCCCTGCGTCATATATTTCAACGGCCTCTCCTATGGATAACGTAATTTTTCATGAATAAACGTGAATTGATTCGTGTTTTGAGGGAGCGGTACGTCACAGAAGAAAGTCCAAGGAAACTTTATTCCCCTAATGTGCCCAGAATACGATATCGAAAATTCGAACTTTTAACGTCACAGTGACGTCATATTCTTTCAGTGAATTGGGAGCATGGGACGAAGGAAGAATCACACATCACGAACGAGACTTCCTTCGTTCGATGTCTGTTTTTGCACTACAAGTTGTCTGAACAAGTATGAAGTACCAGCTATAGCGATTGTTCTGTGAAACTGACATTCATATGCTAAACTTCAGGTGGTAAATAAAAAAAAAGGGAACCATATTCTGTGGTTTCACTGCTGATAACACAATATAAAGATAATGAAAATTGAAAGAATAATATTAGGGTACATATACTAATGTATAAAAGGGATTTTGGGTCGCCTTAAAAAGGAAGCATAGGTGCATTTTTGACCCTACTGAGATAATGCCGTTTTCAAATATTTCTGACTATCCTTCCGCAGCTGGGGGGGGGGGGGTGGTTCCTATTATTCAGACACGCATTGTAAATCCTATTTAAACAATGAATGATGAGTGAAACGCGAACTGAGACACGCAGCTGCTCCATCCTCTATGGTGGGATCAGATGACGCCACCAACTGATGACGTATCTGAAGACGTCATGAAATCCGCTGCACGCCACCACGGCTGACCAGTGCGTAAACATAGCTCACATGCTTTCTATCATCATCAGCCTGACTCGTTCACTGCAGGACAAAGGCCCCTCCCATGTTCCGCCAGTTAACTCGTTCCTGTGCTTGCTGCTGCCAATTTATACCCGCACACTTTTTAATCTCATCTGCCCACCTAACCTTCTGTCTCCCCATAACCCGCTTGCCTTCTCTGGGAATCCAGTTAGTTACCCTTAATGACCAGCGGTTATTCTGTCTACGCGCTTCATGCCCGGCCCATGTCCATTTCCTCTTCTTGATTTCAACTTTGATATCCATAACCCCTGTTTGTTCCCTAATCCACTCTGCTCTCTTCTTGTCTCTTAAGCTTACACCTGCCATTTTTCTTTCCATTGTTCGCTGCGTCATCCTAAATTTAAGCGGAGCCCTCTTTGTATGTCTTCAGGTTTCTGCTCCGTAGCTAAGTACCGGCAAGGTACAGCTACGGCAAGGTACAGGTATACCTTTAACTTGAGAGATAGTGGCAATCTACCTGTCATAATTTGAGGGTGCTTGCCCTCCACCTCATTCTTATTCTTCTAGTTACTTGAATCACGTGGTTCGGCTCCGCGGTTATTACCTGCCCTAAGTAGACATAGTCTTTTACAACTTGAAGTGCACCATTACCTATCTCGAAGCACTGCTCTTTTCTGAGGTTGTTGTACATTACTTTCGTTTTCTGGATATTCATTTTAAGACCCACCTTTCTGCTCTCCTTGTCTGACTCCGTAATCATGAGTTGCAATTCGTCCCTTGAGTTACTCAGCAATGTAATGCCATCGGCAAAGCGCAGGTTACTAAGGTACTCTCCATTAACTCTTCAGCCTACTGTTCCCATTCTAGGCCTCTGTAAACCTCCTGTAAGCACGTGATAAATAGCATTGGGGAGATTGTATCCCCCCGCCTTACGCCTTTCTTAATTGGTATTCTGTTGCTTTCTTTATGAAGCAACAGAGTTTTTCTCGGAAGAGGCACATTAACCTGCTGACTCCCCATCCTTCACTTCTTGTGCGTCATGTCACCGTCGCTGACTTGAATGCATATTCAATTAAAGAAAACGGTTCTCTGAGTTATGAAGTGGAATAAAACTGGCGGGATGCTTTTGCTCAATGCAAGCTTTCGTATTCTACCTTGCGCACCCTCTCACCTTATATTCCCCTCCCCCATTTTTTTCAATACTGCCCCCCAACACATGGGCGCCTTTGGCCGAAATTCTGTCAGTGAAAATTTGTAGGACAACGTAGAACACTATCGTATACGATCAACTGCATGCGCTCCCCCTCCCTACAGGCATAAAGAGAGAATACAATTTTGATAGCATTGGTTTGGGAAACCGGCCGAAGTGAGAAAGCCCACGCAAACATGGCCATGGCGGCGCCTCCCCGAGTCCCGACGTGACGATTCAGAAAATGCACGTTGGCTCTGTTGTAGGCTACACCAAGGTCAGGGTGGCGTCGCCACCACACCCTTTGGTGATATTGAGAAGAACCACTATAATGCACGGCAACACCGCACATCCCTGCGTCCAGTGGTTCACGCTTATGCAGCTCATGTTTGTGAATGGAAACACATACTTAAGCAGAACGTAAATATTTTATCTCAATTCTTTTAGAACCAACTGTTCAAATTGTCGTTCAATATGCGGGTTTTAAATACTTGACGGCGAAGTGCCCATTTGAAAAATGATATTTTATGCAATATTTCGATGAATGAAACCAAAATAAAGCTTTTTTTTGCACCTCGTACTGCTTGCTAACTTTATTGCAGCATTTAAAAATCCCGAGAACGCTTAACCACTTTTTATTACGTAAGCCTGGGGACCCCAAAAAAAAAAAACTGGCAAATAATTGCCGAACTTGTTAGGAAGACCAGGAATTCGGGAGATCAAGCAAATGGAGATCAGACATTTCTGAATTTAGAGCTCACAGCTGGTCTTTCGGCACTCCCACTGCTTCGGGGTGAGATCATTTTATTGTTATCGTTATTGTTATCTTTTTTTTCTTGCAACTTCGCTTGACACATACCCGTGTGTGCATCGCTGAACAAAGAGGACATAAGGTAGGAACGTATCTTACTACACTCCTAATAGCTACTAATGTAATACTATGCTCAAAGACGTCATGTACGCCTGAGTACAAGTATTCTCGAAGTCTAAGACCACAACGCATTCTCTATGTCTACCTTTTGTTAGCCAAAGCCAAGGGTAGGCATAGTGTAAAAGAGGGAACAAACGAACAATTGGTAAAAGAAAAACAGAGGCTTAAGTTAGTGTGAAACAAATGCACTATCCCAACAGATACTGAAGGAAGAAACAAACTATTCCTGCACATTGGTACCCCCACACGAAAGGTGCGAACACTCTACTGACAGTCTGTTCTTTATTTCACGAGCAGTTTGGTAACTGACACACTTAAAAAGCTTTTGTAACAAAGAAAACATTGCATAGCTGCGCACAAGCGAACACCCAATGTTCTCCTCACCCCATCTATGCTTGCGAGGCGCGCTTGACAAGCGTGAGTGCTAACGAGCAGTGCGGCTCAGTGTTGCATATTCGGCGCAAAGATACAAGCTGTCTGATAGGTGGTGCACTGTTCCTGCTAATACCAGCTGGCCTAAAGGGTCTCGTACCTCATTACTGAGTTTTAGTAAATCTTAGTTTTCTCTATATTCCCGACCGCTCTATTCGCGTAACAAAATAGGTTAGCCTGTTTTAAACGCTACTTTTGTCAGCATTAAAATGTTATATCGACATTTGATCACTGCGGCAGCGATGAAACAATACAGCAAGTTCTCTGTCACTGCCCTCGTTAGAGCGTGCAATGACGGCAGCTAGCTGCTGCATTAGCTCGCTTTGACTACAGACTCTTGTTAGAACAGTCGGTGCTTGAAAAGTGACATAATCTGTGTTCGCACAGAAAATCAGTGAAAGCCTTCTTGAACATTTTGCGTGGTTGTGGCCTACTGAATAGGCTATAGCACCCAAGCTCACTTTTTTCCTGTTCTCTTTCACACGTCTATTTTGCTCTTCGCTTACTTTCCCACCTTTATTCCCCATTCTCCTTTTTTAGTGCAGGGTCGCAAACCGGATGCTCCAATTTCTGGTTAGCCTTCCTGCCTTTCCTTCATTTTATTCTCTCTCTCTAGGCAATAACACATTTGAGCTTAAACAATATTAAAACACCACACCCTTTCAAACAAGCTCACCCTTCAAATGCTTTATGTAGCGCGAGAATCGCTTCTTTAAAAATTAGTACGGTGATATTACTTCACGAGATGTGCCACCGAGCTACTACACCTGAAACTTGATAACGCATTTTGAACGTTTTTTGCAGCACTTAAAGCATCTCGTGACACCGGCTTTATGGGGGCGTTCATTTTTTTTGCTCAATAGAACTATTAGGATGCATTTTTTACATTGAGGAAATACACAAATGGAATTCAACTTCCCAGCCAATTCCGGAGTGGGAAATGGGCTGAACTTTTTCATGCCAAAGAATAAAAAAAAAATGAAATTGCAACGAGTCCTAATTCCACGAAGTGGGATTGGAATAGAATAGACGTGCTCATTCCACAACACTGATGTGCGATGTCAGTGCTTGTTAAAGAAAACCAGATGGTGAAATGATCCTGAGCCCTTATTTACGGCGCTTCTCATCTTATTGCGTTGTTGGGACGTAAAATCCCAGATAATATAATTCATAAACAGTGTGAACGACTAAGCAAAACAGCGAAAACGAGGACCACATAGGTGTCCATCAGTCCTACACTGCCTTTTTAGCATTGCACCTCCAGTGCAAGATATTCTTTTTTTTTCTTTTACAGCATCATAGATGCCCTGCAGCGTAGTTCTGTAAGATTTCTCGAACCAGGTGACTTAGGAGCATTCAACTTCATCGTTGGGGTTCCGTCTGCTGTGTTTGTTTTTCACTGTATTGCACCAGAATAAGGTGACATGTCTCTGTTTCCACCAGTGCTCACGGTCTACGCTCAGCCGTACGACGGGGGCATCATCCGTTCACCCGGAGACTTTTACGAGGATCGCCCAGGTGGACTGAATCGTGGAGGCGGTCTCGAAAGGGAGTTCGCCGGTGGCCTCGAAAGGGAGTCAGTTGGTGGCTACGGAGGCGGGTATCGAAACCGGGGCCCTCAAAGGTTTCCAGTGTACGCATCTGAAAGCTATCCCGCTAGAAGGCCGGGAAGGCTGCCAAATCGGGAGGTCTACCCCGGAGGCTTGCCAGGAGGAACCAGCCCGACACTTTGCGGAGTGAGTAATATTCTGCACAGAAGTGTCAATGCCTGAAAACGACAGCGCAAGAATTTCAGTGCTGTTAAGGACAGCGTGTTGGTGGAACAGACAACAGTGTTACGAGGTTACGTGTACATGGCTACAAGGGATGTTGGTGAATTCTCCCAAGTTTTCATACACAGAAATACCGAAAAAAGTGCAAGAAAGAACAAGCGCCGCTGTAGCGCAACTACAAAAGCTTCGGACACGTTATCCGATGGTTGCAGGTATACCATCCTTGGTGGCCAAAAGGGATATTTTTATCTATTTGACATTTCTGTGCATTATTCTCCTATTTCCCACGCAACTGTTGCAAAACTACAAGTGTGATGCCATATACCATCCATAGCTTCGTTGTCAAACTGCTTCACTAGAATATGTACAGAATGAAGCCTTGTGTTCTCTTTTCTTTCCAGAGTGACCAGTACCATTTGGGCATGTTACAGCACTACCAGTGTTCGAATGGGCGTTAGTCAGTTTTGAACGCTTTGAGAAATACGGTCGCATGCTATGTCTATCATGCACTTCCGTGCTGACACCAATTGGTTTCTGCTTATTATTAGGGCCCAATAAATCGCGAAATAAATGAACGAAAATTGTAATTTACTTAAGGAGGGCTGTGTTAATTTCCAACTTTGTGTAATTTCTCTACAAATATATTTTAGTGTCTGTACGAAATGAACTTGCCAGGAACGTTGATATGAGAAAATGGCGTGCGCATTAAACGCCTGGATTTGTTTATTGATTTATTTATTGCACCTTCAAGGTTTTCAAGTATTGCAATGGAAAGGGCACCTACAGATATACAATCGAGTGCACCTCACATAAAAAGAACTGTAAGTAAAAATGTGTTGAATGTAAAAATTACGTGAAATTGTGAATGTTATTAGGGACACGCGATCATGCATACAGACTCATGTGCATCTTCTATTGAAAACTCTCACTTGATTGAAGCTTCCTCTTTTTTTCTCAGAAGCATCACGGTACAGAAATAAACTGAATGATTAGGTTATTGCACACTGGTGCCAGAGAGGCATAGTTACCTGAGACTACATACGGGTGAAAAACTCACTGTTTCGAAGGAATAAATGAGACAGCACTTGATTGGAATGCTACACGAAGAGCGGCACGCTGCTTGAAACTTGCAGTGTGCTGCTTAAGCACAAAGAACGCACAAAAACAACACGTACGGGACGACTACCAACTAACAACAGTCAGAATTTGACATTCACAGATCGCTGATCAAACACAGATAAGGACGCTCGAAAAGAGCACACCGGTACACACAAGATGAGCGCTAACTAACGACTGTAACAGCTGTTACTTCGGGCCTGAGAAGCACGCTGCAAGTGTACACCATGCACAGCCGACAAGTACATACGTTGCTGTTCAAGCTAAAAGCTCAATCTTTTCCCCAAACTCGGCAGCTGGTAAGCATGCGATGTTCCCTTCGTAGGACCGGTAGCTTCAACGGAAACTTCAAGGACGACAGGTTTGTACGAGCAGCTGTAGACTCATAGTGATGTCCTACGAAAAAAGACTCGCACTCTGCTTGGTCATACTGTGTGTGTGTGTATGTGTGTTTGTGTGTGCTGGTGTCTGTTTGGTTATATGGTTAACGATGTTTGGTTAAAACTGGTTAAATCCTCGCCCTTGCTCTAGCTCTTGGCTTCTTTTATTTTTTGTTTAGTTGAAAGCACAATACGTACAAACCATACCCCACTGACAGGATACGTGGGCCAGCAGAGGCGATGTCACCATTTAGGGCAAAGTACAGGCCAGAAACCGGTACTCTGCGCCCGCCCCCCCCACACACACACCACGAGAGTTGTGTCTGAGAGAAAACAAGCTCCGCTGTGGATTCAATTATGTAGATGAATCAATGACACCCTCCTCACAACGGCCGGCTATCGGTGCCCACCTTTCCGGGGATAAACGTGAGGACTAATCGATCCTTTTTGTTGCTATGAGGGGTTTTTAGCGTACTCCGGAATGAACATCAGAGGTACTGAGTTGTTATTCTCGTCAAAACTGATGCTTTATATCAGAGTTAAAGCTGCATGTATGGAAACATCTAAAACGACAACGTTATCAACAACACTGCTCTACTTATCGAGAAATTAAGGTAAATGCACAAGAACACAAGCACAGCAGTTGGACGTTTTCAAAACAATCCCTATTACATCAGACGGGCCACTTACAGTTAATCACCAGTAATCGACCTAACTGCAATAAATAAGGAACCTTCAGTGCATCAAGAGACGCAATAAAATGCTGCTTGTTCGTTTCTGTTTGGTTCATGCACTCTAAAAAAATATCGAGTAAAAAGGGTGTCTTTTTGTCCCACAACAATAATCGTCATCAGGCTTGCATGTGCTTCCTTTTTTGAAAACTCGGCGCTGGCCACTTTCTTATCGAGCATGTAATGTAACCCTGATGATGGACATGTCGATCGTGACCGGAATGTGCCGGGTGCGGGGCGATAGCGCAAGGATGGAACGCAATATAGATGACGATTATTGTTGTGGGACAAAAAGGCACCCTTTTTACTCGCTCTTTTTTTAGAGTGTGGAAAAAAGAACCGCTGGAACGGGACGTTACTATGGGGAATGGCACGAAGGGTTCAAAAATTCAGTTTTCGCGTGGTTACACGGGGCAGGTGATGCTATCTAGCGGGGCACAATTGAAACAAAAACGTCTGCAATCTCGAAGCCAATGGTGGGAAATTTATCAATGGCCGTTGTTGCTGCTGTGGCTCCCGCCGCTTTCGGACTGCTGCTACTAGCGCAGTAAAGCCGGGGAACGCTGTGCATGGCAAAGGTGACGTGTGCCGGTCCGGTCGTTTTGCTTCTATAGGCGGGTAATTTGAAGTGCGCTAACCCGACGCGGACCACTAAAACGTGATTTTATTTCAAAGTAGGCCCTTTCTTGCCACAGAAGTAACACTACGAGATTTCTGGACTGCCATTTCAACAATCAACGTTGACTTAATAGTTGCCTTTAGTGCTCCTTTAAGAACGAGTACGCGTGGTCGTACGTCAGGAATACAACGTTTACTCTATCAAGGCTTGCTCCGCATTCCCTAAACTTCATCCTTCTCTTTCTCTAAGTCTCTCATCTCCCCCTAGCCACTGCCCCACTTCTTTATTTTGAACAGTGATAATGACAGAAATTATGTATCTATATTTACGTGGCTTTTCAGGGTCACATATGCCCCGTCGGAAGCCGGTGTGTGTCACTACGGAGCAATTGTGTGAGGAAACCATGCCATCCTACCAAGATATGTGAGTAGATATGACGTAGTTAATTATTGATGCATTGGCGAAACAAGCGATGTGCTGGAAACAACTAAGTAGTAGATAAGAAATTCTACAATATTTGTTTACCAAATAAATTTTTTGTTCTAGCTTGCAAAAGTAACCGTTATAATATGCATTGATTTTCATTCAATTAAAAATAGAATACAATGATTAGGTCTTTTTCTTTGGGGGGGGGGGGGAGGAAGCATGCTTTATCGAGCAAATGGAAGCATTAGAGAGTATGAAAATGTTCTGTTCAGCACATGGTAACAATGGTTAACATTCGCAATTATCACTTCCTTCCGCATTTCCCTGTTGATCGCTGTCCGGAATCAGTAATTAATTCCACTGATGCTTTCCAATAGGGCCTCAATGTTTTTTTACTTTCCCAAAAGGTTTTATACATGTCAAACTGTTACATAATTTAAGCGAGTTTTTGTCAACCACGCCTTACAAGAAAAAAAATTGCCCGCAGCTTCCCTCGGGGGAACACTGAGGAGGATGCGGAGCATATAATTGGTTAACGGGGTGTTAAAGTGCGACTTACTTGGGTCGATGGCTAAATTGGTTAAACGTGGTTGTGAAATGGGGTGTTAAATTGCGACTTACTTGTGTCGATGGCTAAATTGGTTAACGTGGTTGTAGGAGGGGGTGTTAAATGAGTGAACACGTACACACGTATGCGAAAGGGCGGCGCTGGTCGAAGGGACGTCGATCATTGTGTTTGTGGATTCGTTGGAATTCATTTCACCGCGACCTTGGACGTCGACGCGCCGTACAAACCAACCGACGAGCGGCAACTGAGCGAGCGAGCGCCGACCTTGAGTATATATACAGCGCGACGGCACATGCACTGTCAGCTGTCGAATGTTCGAGAAGGGGGAGAAGCGCAACGGCGCATGCGCGCGCGTCAGCTGCCGATGTTCTCGAAGCGCGACGGCGCATGCGCGTGCGTCAGCTGCCGATGTTCTCGAAGCGTGACGGCGCATGCGCGCTACATTATACAGCTAGCGAATGTTCGTGAAGAGGAGAAGCGCACGCGGTGTGTATAGGAGGAAGGGTGCACAGATGGTGGAGGAGTGAAGCGCGCGCGGTGTGCAGAGGAGGAAGGGATGCACAGATAGTGGAAGAAGGAGGAGGAAGCTTGCGGACGGCGCCGCACTACAAGCCTCGAGTATTAGATGCTCCGCATCTAAAATATCGACGTAGTGGTAGAAAACACTTCTGACAATATCACAAAGAAAGGGCCCTATATGCCCTCTTGGTTGCTAAATGTCGTTAGTGCCAACTGCCGGAGAAGGTCGTTTAGATAACAGCAGCAAACGCTACATATGTGCAGTGAGTACAATTTTTTTGTAGCTATTGACTTTATTTTGCTTCATTTATGGGAAAGTGTTACTCTAGGAAAGCTCTTTTCCGTAAATTATGAACAATATCTTTTTTTAATATCGATGTTCTCGATTTCATGGTTCAATGTAGCCTGCTCGTTACCACCCAGTGGGCGCTAGCCACTTTGTCGATGTTTTACGTGGGTGCCCTTCTTTCCCGCAATATGTTATCAGTGTTGCGTACCTCAAGGGCGTTTCTATATTAAGGGAGTTTATCTGCTACTTAGACAAAATGCTCCTTTGATTTGTTTTGCATTTACACTTTCCCTATAGTTAACAAATGGTTTACTTGGAAAATGACTCTGCACCTAGTGGTAATTAAGAAAAAACCACAATTTTTCGCAACTTATAAACTTCGACCTTAAGCTGATCTCAACGTTGCAGTACGCCATGACGCAGTTAAAAAATTCATTATAGAAGGGGGGAACACCAAGCTTCATACGACTCTTCGGCGCTAAGCAGAAGACCATTATTTTTACAAAACAAAAGAACTGAGTCCCGTGTTCAGCATTGATGTGCAATAGTTTCTTGAAAGTAGCATATTGAGCGTGGTACCAGAACATTGTAGCATGACCCGTGTAAAAAATTCATGGCGATTTGTTTTGCAGGTGTTTCCTAGGTCACATACGATTCAACGGGCCAGACAAATAACAGCCACATCTCCAGAAAAAATATGAAGAAAGTTATGTCTCACCTTTATTAACCGGAAATAAACTAGTATAATACAATGCAGCATACACTGTCACTCTATGACAAGTTAATCAGCACTGAACTGATGCTGGTGAACGAATAAAAGGTTTGTGTTTTCGACTTCTCAATCTTTATTCTACGAATATAGAGCTTATAGTGGCTTGATTGGGAGTGTCGCTTTATTATTTGATGGGTGAGTGCAGTACTGTTCCGCTAAGAAATCCATGTCTGCTCTACACAACGACGTTGTTCCCAAGCACCGAAAGAAATAATGTACATAGAGAGGGCTGAACGCACATCTTCAATGTGCCTGCGCATTACTGCTTTGATTATGTGACATGAATGCAATTGCAGAGCGCAGATGAAAAGAGAGAGTGTCTGAGAAAATTAGTGCCATAAAAAGAGACGCCCCACCATTCATACGGGATCGCTACTTATTACACGGCAAAAGCTGCCATTGTTTGCTGTTGACGTGTGATAGACTGAAAGCAGCGCTTTATAGCTTCACAGGCACGACCCCTGTCAGCATCATTAATAATATAATCGGAGTATTTTACGTACCGAAACCATGATAAGTTAGGAAAAACCCCGTATTGGATGTTTCATGTAATTTTGAACGTCTGGTGTTTTTTTTACATTGCTGATATTGTTGATATCGTATAGAACACAGGCCTCTAACATGCAACCACCGAAACCGGGATTGAACCTGGGACCTTTAGGTCAGCTGCCGAGAACTTTAACCACTGCAGAATCACGGCTGACCCTGCAACATTACTGAATGAGGTGAAGATCTTTGTGTGACATTGCAGTTTTTTATACAAATAACCAGTAATTTTCACCTGCATTCACGTTCACAGGCACTGTACTGCCTTTTAAAGCAGCTGACAATATTCTTTTACAGGCTGGAAGGTTTTTGTTTTTTGTTAGAAATAAGCGCAACATATTCGAACAATTGGGTGTTCGATTTCACTAATACAAAGTTATGGTACCACGTAATCGTTAAAGTAATGACACTGTGAACGCCACAATACGCTTAATGAGGAATAGTATGCATGCATTTTAGGAGTTAAACGAACAAAAATTCTTGTCATGTCGCTATTACTCCCACCACTCTTCGCTATATCAAGGACACGTATTTTACCTAGCAAGCAGGATAAACATGGATTGCACAACGCGTACAGACATGACACTCGAAATTGAAGGTAATGATGAACATCTCAATTTGAGCTTTCGACTGAAACACTTTGTCACCTCTTTTAATTGTAGTAATTGACAAATACATTATAAAGGCGCGAGGTTTTTTTTCGGTTACAAGCTGAGCGCAGTGTGTGAAGGACAGAATGTCGTTCTGGTAATCTTTCACATTGATTTATCTATAGCACAATAAGCTATTGAACGAATCAGCCAATCATTTTTTTTTCATTTCTTCAATGTAAACAGCCTAGACGCAACGCGACTGCGTTTGAAACATGATGCTAAATTCAAAGAAAAGAAATATGAAATCAAAAAGCTTATTCAAAACTTCAGGATTTACTGATATGAACTGGTCATCGTCATGAAAGCTGAGAGTATAATAACGTTGTTTAGCCTATAATGTCGAATTTCTTGCGGGTGAAAGATTGTGTTTAAACAACAAATGAAACCCTTTTACTGAAGAAAGATGCGCCGGGTTGCATTGGTTGCTACTGACAGTTTTCTACGTTATCTTGTAAAAGAATTCAGAAATTTACAAGTACATATTGGCGGAATCCATTTCCGATGGAGATGTAACTTTTGTAGGCCCGTGTGCTCACATTTGGGTTCACGTTAAAGAACCCCAGGTGGTCGAAATTTCCGGAGCCCTCCACTACAGCGTCTCCCCTAACCATATGGTGGTTTTGTGACGTTAAAGCCCACATATCAATCAATCAATAACGGTGGAATTAAGAAAGTTGATGTCATCATTACTTACTGGCCTATCGTGGGTTTGATGAAGATCTATCGTCGTAGTGCACCTTAATGATCAATCATGATTAATGTCGATGCCAATATCTTTTGAAGCTCTCAGTATTTTGAGGCCTAATATTCACTGAGGTTCTCCAAGCTGCAACAGAGAGTGACAAATAGCTGTTTAACAAAAATCTGAAGAGGGGTCAACAGAAACAAAGCTTGACTTATTTGAGAGAAATGCAATCAAAGAAAAGTGACATAAAGCATTTTCTCTCCATTGGCTATTATCAATAGAAAAAAATAATGTTACCTTATGCGGGCAATATACAGTAAGGATAGTGCAGTAGAAACAAATTTGGTTAGCCCTGCAATAATTGATCGCATATTGTTCAATCCTTACGGCAAGGGAAACACTGTCCCGAAGGCTCTCACGTAGTGCATGAAGCCGTCATAGTCATGAACAATACACTCACACACGACAATAAAAAAAGCATAAAACTTTTAAAGCAAACTGAATAATTAAACATTACTCGACTTAAAAGGATGAGGTCGTTGAACGCTAGCTTAAATGCAATAATGCTTAACAGGTGAGAAGTAAAATCAAATAAGTAGAGCATAAAGAAAACAATGAGTGCGAGTTCCAGCCTGACGCAGTGACCTGACTAACTGCAAGAAAATTAAAATTGGCAGAACTGGAAGTGTTGTTAGTTGACTTCATATTTAGAAGTTGAAACTGGCTGCTCTTATACATTAGGAAACGTTTCAGCCCTATGGTGTTTTTTTTGTGTGACTGCAAGCCTTATATGAGGGCTTCAATTTTTGAAATCATTCTACTCATAACTCCCCAGGACCAACACGAAGACCAAGAACATAATTAAAACTTAAAGAATTTCTTGAGAAAACACAATCGCTGCTAAACTACAATCTTGTACCTTACAGAACACAATAGCCGAATGAACTATAATTCATCTTAAAGGGCCAGTCTGACTATGCTCCCAAGAAACAACGTTAACTATTCTGAAAAGAAAAGCATTCCTGTCCCTTAATGCCCCCTTCCCCTAATTATACAAGCAACGGAAGAACCCCTTCTCTATGCACCCCTTTCCGAGTACTGGTAAGACCTTTTCAAAATGAAAATATTGTATAAAGTCTTGATAATAAACATAAGTGAATACATTCAAACTCAGATCCAACAGGCGTTTAGTTAGATTGTTTATTGCACTCATTTTCGTAAAAGTATATTCATGGAATATGTTTCACACTCTAGGTCATTCAGAGTATTAGCAACATGAGGAACATAAATATTAGCAACACCCGAAGCGATAAGTTGATATAAAGCGCTGGTGATCCCAAGAATGGTAGCACCAGACGCAGCAACATAAGTCAACTTCAACGGATGACAAATAACTACAATTGACGTTAAGCCAATGTAACAGCTGTATCATAGGAGTACATACGTAATGTTTATAAAATTTGATAGCCAGCACTGCAATTACAGGTGACGTTTCGAGCACATTAGGGTCTATTCGAAAAGTAGTTCCGAGACCTGACGTGGCTCTGTGGTATAATACTTGATGCCTTCGCAGAATGCTGGGGTTCAATTGCTCTAATCATATCGTGGTTTTGGGACGTTAAACCCCACATATCAATCAATCAATCAATCAATTCCTCTGCTGGGACCCTGACATTTATTCTTTTGGATTCGTCGGGTCAACACTGCTAATGTCTGTTTTTTCTTAACGCTTACGCGTTACAATTACCCATGTGTGCTGAAACAAAAAGATTGAAGATAAAGTAATGACGCGAAAAAGCAAAATAGACAAAGGAAAGAGAGAAATGCTAAAGAAGTTAGTAGGAGCCAGGTATATTGGGTTAGTTTAATGGTCACGACGGCCATCGGAAACAAAACATAGACGAGAGAAAAAATCACTAACATAAAAATACATAAAGGCCAAGAAGAAGAGAAAGTGATGGCAACAAAACAAAGAAAACAGTTAAAAAAGGAAGTAAGGGGGAAGTGGGAAATTATGGGGGTGAGGAGAACAAAAACAAGAAAAGGTAGAGATGGTGGAGACGAATTGAGCAAGAGAGAAAAATATTGAAAGAAACAGGAAGCTCATTAGAAATATTGAGAAACAGAGAGATCAATATAAAAATACCAAGAAAAACAGAAAGAGCAATAAAGAAGATAAAATAGAGACACATATGTAGGAATAGAGAGAGAGAAAAAAAGAGACAAGAACTGCTACGAGAAAAAAAAAGCTACAAAAAGACACAAACAAAAAAAACACAAAAGAAATATGAAAAAATCCCCGCCCAAGCCCTCTGTACAAATGGTTAACCAGCGAAAGCTGAAACGTGCTGCCCTGGTGTTTAGCATTGGGTTGAACCGGCGTGGCCCTGAAGCCTTGGACATATATTGGTTACCACTCCCTGCTTGGTCATGAGGTTAGACACACGTTTGGCTTGGATTTACTACAGCGTTTATTTCACACGTCACATATTGTACCTACCGTGATCACGGTCATGGAGGAGTATAATCAGTGGTTAAATGCGTTTTGTAATTCGTTAACCACAGTGGTTGTTCTAGAAGCACATACGGTCCCAGACGTCGCAGCGGAACGAAGTGCTGCTGGAGAAACTACAACCGAAACTGGCATCATATCATGGAGCAATCTCGCAATTCATTACTATGAAAACAGATACGAGCTATTATTTTCGGCACAATAGCAGACAGACAACACGTGAACGCACACCGGAAAACAAGGCATATTTACAATAGATCTGCGATACGCGAAAGCGTAAGCCAAAATGAAAGAGACAAACGCCCCAGATACACCAAAGTGACGTCGCTTTCCTTGGTGCCTACCTCGCTGCTTCAGTGTAGGAAGACGTGATTTTGGTGTATAGGCCACGGTCTTCTTTTCCGTCTTGACGCCTTGTTTCCCGGTGCGCCTTCACGTAACAATTTGGTGGAAGATGCTAGGTAGAAATGAATAACAGAGCTTCCCAGCAGGTGCCTAGTCGTCACTTGAAAGATGTACCGGCAGGATTGATGTGTCAACAGCCTCGCCACAAATACCGAAATCACGTCGTCTTCAATAGTGCCTCTCTCGCTGCTTCATTACGAAATAGTCATAAAATGTCAGCAAGTAATATATATATATATATATATATATATATATATATATATATATATATATATATATATATATATAAACCATTTAAAAAAAAAGAAGGCATAGGGAGCGTGTGGGTGGGGCCCCTATTTCATGGCACCACTGGATTGAGCGCCCCGCTGCGCCTGGTCGAAGAGCGCTATAGTTGCACTCCCAGGTTGTCGTTAGCGAAGAAAGTCTCTCACCGTTTTCGTCCGGAAAATTTGTGGGTATTTGCAGCAAGTTAATTTCGTATGGCCTGCTCTGAGATTCCAACGTTATGTGCGCGCGAGTTGGCCTGTCTCCGCACCATGGACAGCCATCGCTGTAAATCGTGGCGTGAATTGCGTGTTTCAACTAAAGATTCGGATATGTGCGTGTTTGTATAGGTGCCAGTCATAACAGTTTCACCCGATTAGAGCAGGGTGTGGTACACTGTACTTTGGTCGCTCAAGCCGTTGGTGCGCAAAGATGTTTCGCGGTAAAGAAGGGGCTGTCGTCAGAGGGGCCGGCTACTCGGTTAGTAAAAGCACGAGCTGCGCCATTCGCTCTCTCATTGCCATCGAGTCTTGGGTGACCCGGGACCAGATGTTATCATAATTTTGCGTTAAGTCCGGCAGTAATAAGCAAATCAAGTTGTATGGTAGTCTTTCGTTAAGAAAGAGTCTACATGCAACAATTGAATAGGTAAGAATAGGAAACAATTTTCCCAGGATATCCCCAGTTTTAAGAGCAAGCGCAATGGCTCAGTCGTATTCTAGGACGCGGCTCGAGCCGTAGTGTAAGTAAGAAGGCCTTGACCCGGGGCCTCTCCTACGAGTGTGAACGCGTACTTGTTTGTGCTGGATAAGGTGACGTCTCTGTACACCCGTGTCCGGGTTATTCCCGAATCGCCACTGGGGCTTGCGAGCTCGTGCACATCAAAGATTGCGGTGTGCGCCTGTCCCTCCACTGACTTCGCTCACACGTTGGAACAGCTGGCAACGAGGAGGCTGACGCTGCCACTAAGGCAGCACACCACTGTGACACGCCAGTCACCAAGGCGGTAGCCCAGTCGGATTACTCACGGTAGCGACTGCGGATGCTCCTACCAACGGCCCACCCTGAGACACGGGTGGCAAGCCACAAACCTCCACCATCCCTTCCGGAGACCGGCCTGGACAGAGAGTGGTGTTGGGCAATTTAAAATTACTTAAAAGAACATAAAGTGTTAAGCCCTGCCTGCTGCACCGAAGTATCGCAGGCTACCTGATTAAAATAAAAAAATAATAGGACAAGATATGTCCAAGAATTCGTTTTGATAAAATAAAAGAAAAGAATAAAAGAAAAGGGTGAAACGACACCACCAGCGAAACGACAGCCGAGGGAGTGGACCGGCAAAATCAGGGTATTTATTTTGTATTTATATTATAAACTAATTTACATGCTATGTCTAGTCTTCGTCTTGACTGACAGCGATTGTTCTTGTTTTGTCCTCTAGTGTAAACCAATGCATAATGATTGTATCTTCGTTCCTCTTGATTACCAAAGCTTCCGTTTCCTTGTTCTTCAAGTCGCCGTGTCAATCTTGTTCTTACCGTCTGTTTTCATGATGTCTTTCCTCCCGTCTTTTTGTAGGCTGGTATCTTATTTTCTAACTAATTTACCCTTCTCTAAGGTCCCCTCGTTATTGCTCTGGACAGATGAGAGCGGCCGTTGTTGCTTCGCCTGCGTACCGGCAGCGCCTGGCCTGCGGCACTCATGTATTCCGCGAATCGCTCTTCATCGCCAACGTACTGAAGAAGTGGTGATGACGAAACGCTGCAGCATATTATTTGCTCCAGCCCTGACCTGCCACAGAGCGCTGTGCACTGGTGAGCCCCTATCATCTGCTTGGTCTAGCTGCGGCAGCGATGGAAGACATACTTTCTCCCGCGCGCTCAAAGACGCAAGCCCTCCGAGCCTTCCTCAAGTTCTGGGCATGTGCGGACCTCGCCGCCTTGTAGAAGAACGCTTTTGCTTCGCACTACTGACTTTGCTGACAAGACGTTCTCTTGCCATGCCATTCACTTTTTCTTTCTCCCCTCTCTTCTTTCTATCATCTTTTCTTCCCCTTCCCTGCATCCCTAAAGGTACTGAGCCGTGCCCCCGCGACGGGAGGCAGAAAATAGCGTCCTTTTTATCTCTTCCTCTATCATCAACCTCTCTCTCTTTCTCTCTCATGCACTCCTTCGACCTTTGCGATATCGCGAGCTCATGTTTTTTTTTTTTGGTATAGGGGCTACTAGAATACTTTCATGTACTTGTTTAGCCATAGACTCAAGCTCTTCTCTCGCATACTGAGGACAAACTGGACAACCTACACGACCACACCATGTACACGACATAGCAATTTTCTCCCAGGAGCGGTTAGGGTAAGCCTTTCCCGTTGAGAAATGAGCACCGCTGTGCGTAAGTCCTCGTAATCGTTGTTTATGCCGAAGGCTTACAGACGTTCTGTAGAGGTTCCAAGTAATATGTCGAGGACCACCTTGTACAATGTTCAGATCAACGCATGTAGGGTTTTTAAATCTGTTTTACTAATCTTCTAGTAAGAGAGACAGCATGTTAGCCGACTGGGGACAAAAGCCTGAAGCAGCCTGAGCAGCTCAGCTTCCTAAAAACCTTGTCGGTGATAGCTGATTCTATAAATCATACGGGAGATCTGCTTCATCATTGTTCTTAGAGTTTTGATTGTGTGGTCCACTCGCTTGTTGCTTTGCAGCCACTGTCTGAGGACTAGAATTTTCTAAACCTCCGTGGTGGCCTCCTAGAAAGAGTTTGACTGGCTCGCGGATTCGGCGGCCTCTGCCCTAGACTCTAATAAATTCTGAGTTATCGGAAGCGCAGCTCATCCCACTGTGGTAAGCGAATTCAACAACAGTGGTCACTGCATCTTGTAGGATTTGCTCTTTTTGCCTCGAAGAGCCACTGTTGGTCCACAAGGGTAATATAATCCGCATATAACGCATAACCTAGGCCTGAAATGCCATCGAGGCTTCTTGCAAAGCGTCTTATGCAGATTTTGATAAGAAGAGGAGATAGTATCGCCTCTTGTGATGTGCCTTTTTTATGGGGGGGGGGGGCACAGGAAAGGGATTTGAGGCCGCATTGCTTAGGCCCAATATAGCAGCGTGAGAGATTAGGAAAGAGTGGATGCAGTCGTAGATCCTTTGCCCACAACCGATGTCATTTAGCTCAGATGAGGTGAGCTCGGGGGACATGGGTCAAATGCGCTTTCTAGATGAAGAGCTACGACGAGATGTTCTGGACCAACCGTAGTATTGGAAGGGACCTCTTCCCGAAGTAGCAGTAAAACGTCCTCCGCTGACAAATATTGGCAAAATGTAAACATGATAGTAGGAAAAAGGTTCTGATCGACAGTGTAAGACGTGAGACGCGTGTGAAGCACCTTTGCAAAATATTTTCCAGAACAGGATGCCCATGTTTTTGCTCTTATATTTTGTAGGTCAGGTGTTTTTTCTTCCTTCTGAATAAAAACAATTTTGGTTTCCTTCCATTATTCTAGAACCACGCCCTTCTTCCAAACGTATTCATTTAAATACCGAGTAAGCTGTTCCAGGTGTTCACCGCTCAGGTTCTGGATCATCGCGTCTGGTAACTCTTCAGGACCAGGGTCAGCGTTGAGCTTTGCTGATTGCTCTGTCGCGAATAGTTCTTCCTTGGTGATCAATGCGTCGAGCCTTGTGTTTTCTTAGCTATGACGAGCGAAAGTTAACGGGCGAGTGGTGACCGACCCTACGTACTTGTCTCGGAGCTTACTGATGAGGGCTTCATTTGTTTCTGCAGATTCCGCGGCAAGCTTCTTAAGAGTTAGCTTTGCTGCCGTTTTATTTTTACAAGGCTCAATTATGCTGCGCCGAATTGCTGATGCCTTGGAGGTATGTATGGTTTTTCGGAGTGAGTCGCGAAATTCGCCCAGCTCACCGTCTGCAACTTCTGCGCGTAAGCATTTGCCCGCTCAGATATATCAGCAATTCTATGGCGCAACTTCCTATCAAGTCGGTGTGTTTTTCATCGCTTGGTCAACCCTCTCCTGGCGTCCCACATATGTAGCAGATGTTTATCGACTACATGCGTTTCTGCGGGGAGTGCAAGCCGCTTAGTAGTTGGTTTGTGGGCCTGTCGTATGCGCATCTCCTAATCTTCAATTGATCGATTGATCGATGGATTGATTGACTGATTGATTGATCGATATGTGAGGTTTGATGTTCCAGAACAACCATATATTTATGAGAGACGCCGTAATGGAGGGCTCCGGTAATTTTGACCACCTGGTGTTCTTTAATCTGAACCCAAATTCGAACCCACGGCCGTACACAGCATTTTCGCCTCCATGGAAAATACAGCCACTGGAGCCGTAATTCGATCCCGCGACCTGCGGATCATCACCCGAGCACCTTAGCCACTATACCACCTTGGCGGGGCCGTTGCCCAATCTCCAGTGCTATCCGGTAAGATTTCAGGCATTTCGGATTTCACGATGACTCAGCCAGCCAATTAATATAACATGGCCATGAGATTTCCAAAGTTTGGAGGATGCTATCGAGATACTCAAGATATAATGGTCATTTCCAATATTCTCTTCTAGGGGGCTTTAGAACACCTCATCTACATTATTTATGAATGCAAAATCAGGAAAATGTGTTTTCACTGACGCTGTTAGCTAATCTCGTCGTTACGTGATGTGGAAATACTGTACCAGAGGATTGACTCCAAGTCCGGAAATGATGCAATGGGCATACAAAGAACAGATGTGAGCCGATATGAACAGAAGGAGTAAAAACATTAGAGTCATCTCGCTACGTAAATTGAATAGCCCCTGAAGCTCTTTAACACGTGGTACATTGATGGCACGGAACATTGAACCAGAACCAGTCACCCACACTGTAGCTAAATTGTAAACCTTTGTCCAAATAATCTGTTTTAAATTTCTCGTACGCAGCAATAAGTTCTTTTTTTTTCATTTAAGCAGCCTGCGCTTTTTCTTGGCCTTCTCCTATTTACAATAAGACACTTCAAGCACGATGTTTGTCCATGTTTGCCCCCCATGCGCTTCCTTCTTCGTAATTTGTAGATTACTGTCCTATATAATGGGGTTTCCCAATATGTGCGGGACGTACCTGCGCTAAGGCTTTTTGCAAACAAACAAAGCTGGCAAAAATTTTCTAGACATAGGCACTTTCACTGTTAAAATTCATATTGTTCAATGGGTGGTATTCAGTTGTCTCTCATATCAGATGGTAGAATTCATGATAAAATGATGTTAGTGCACATAGATGATTAGCAAGGAATGTATCAGACACAAAAAAACACCACTTCTTCCCACTTTCGTTCTTGTGTGCCCATCGAAATTATTCCATTCTGTATTCTTAGAAACTAGCCAATTTTACATAAGTATTAAAAGGTAGTATCTCGATTTGCGACGAAGTGACTGGACTCTAATATCTCAAGATGTCGAACAGATGTTTAGAAATGGTAGTGTTGGCAGAATGCAAGTGATGGCAACTTTTCAGTGAACTTTCTTCATGCAACTTTGGTAGTGAATATGGGTGATGAAGCCCTTAGAGAGCCTTTCACTACCACTTTTGCTAATGCGCGTGCACCGCACTTGTAACATGTCACTTTTCAGTTGCGAAATTTTCTACTATCTTGTTAGCTGGGTAGAACTGTTCTTCAGTTAAGCCAAACTCATCAATCTCACATCTGAGTTCAGACACGCGGTGCGTGTATGAACTCATATGTGAGATTCAGGAGTCAGGAGACACGCACCGCCTGTCTGAACTCAGAATGAACTCGAACTTCACAGTGCTACCTTAAGATGACAGATGCGCTGAGTACAGAATAACAGAGGAGTGCGGCTATTCTACACACTGATCAGTGAAGTGGTTGGTGTAGCCAAGGTGTGTGTGTGTGTGTGTGTGTGTTTGGGGGGGTAGGAGTGTTTAAGTGCCAACCGGCAAGCTTTAATTGTTTGATGCGTATGCGTGCAGGCACTAATACAAATATTCGCAAACATTCATGAAGTGTGGCTCAACAAGCCCCCCCCCCCCCTCACCCCAGACTAAAGTTTCCGCCTACGGCCCTCTTCTCAGGGGTTGTTGTCATATGGTATGATGCTGGGTTCAGTGTTAATTGTATGACTGCGGAGACGATCATGTGATCAAAACTGCTAAAATGTTGTGCTCTCCGAACATAACATTGCATAGAGGGAGATAGAAGAATTACAGCAAACAAAGATAAGTATATCTGCTTCTCAAGGAGTGCTATATTGTTTCAGGTTTTATATCAGATGAAGTAGGGACATTCAAGACCCTGATTGCATCGTATTTTTTTACACTCAATTTTCCTTCAAAAAGAAGGAGGGGCTTTTATAAAATCTTTCGAGAAATGTTGAGTAAGATTATCATTTTTATATTCACGTTCAGCTTGACCTGGCTGTTATAATTTGAACTACAGCTGAAATATTTAGGCCTGCGTCAAATGGCCTAACTCTTGCAGTAGCAACAAAAATATCTAGATATGCATGAAATATCCTCTAGTTGCTCTTAAGTTCGTGTAACACCCTTGTTTGATATATCTAGTTATAAGAAGGTACCCTATTTTGTGAGTTGTGAATGCAGACAATAGTCATTGTGCAAAATCTCAATGTTTTCAATTTCAACTCACGAAAATTCAACAACGATGCTGTTGCTGCCCTACCTGATAGACCACGCTCTCCCCACGTCATGCACTTCGTGTAAGTCACAGTTTGTCGACCTATTACATACTTGTCTTTTTTCTTTAAAGAGTTCAAGGTTCGGCTCGAATGGCACAAGGGATAAAAGAGCAACGATAGCTACAATATACGAAGTCAATTTATTTTAAATCAACGCTTGCATCCATAGCGATAATGTATGCTCACCCTTTTCAGTTACGTCTAAGTCACTGAGTTTTAAAACAGCTATAAAAGAAAAAAGTGCGTAAAGAGACGATTATTGCCTGAAAACCGCTGTTGCGAAGCAGCAAGATATAGTGAAATGGTAGAGTAAAACTTTCTTTATTTCTTCGGTGGTGTAAGAAAAAAGCCAATAATGTGCGCACTGAAAACAAAAAGAAGTACGCCAGGCAACAACTGGTGACAAAAAAAGTAGCCAGCTTAGCAACCACCGGGGGCATATATAGTACGACCAGCAGCATCTTTAGCTCACAACTATCGGCCGCTAACTGCTCAGGAAGGGGCTGAAGAAGCTTTCCACTATGCGGGGGATTGTCCTGGCCATCATTATCGGCCTCCTTGGCACCGGTGAGTGCTTATGTTCGAAAGAGCTTTTAAATTTTAAACTTTAGTGATTTTCATATTGCCGTTCCAAGAACCTTTGTAGCAGAGAGCTCAGTTACCTATCGAACACGCATCATTACGAATAATAGAATCTTCAGCATAACTGCACCAATCTGATTATAAACAATGTTTTGTAGATAATAGAGTATAAAACTGCAAGCTGAAGCCCCATCGTGATAACAGGGTAGCCTAAGCATCGTTGGTTGTTTACCTAATATATATAACTGCAGCTCTATACAAATGCCATGCAGACACGAAGAAATGGTTTATAGAAAACTATGTAGTAATTGACTGAGTGTAACAGTACTGAATTGAAGTGTCTTTCCTTGATTGTGTGTAGGCTTCCGTGAGTACTTTATCGATGCGCATAACAACAAAATGCGATGACAATTTAATGCAGGAATGATACTCTTTGATAACGACACCCATAAGTAATTTCTTTCTATTTACAGCTGTTTCATCCAGAGCTGCACCATTAGGGCAATATCAAGAGCATATCAGTCTCGCATTGGAACCGACCAGTGCCTCTGGGGTGACTGCACACAATATTGCGAGTGCTCCAGGTGGAGTAGTGAGCGGCATCGCCAGCGCTACATCAAGTTCTGTTCCTAGCGCGGTTGGAAGTACCGCCAGCATCGGTGTTATAGGAACACCTTGGGGAACTACTGCCTTCCCGTATAGTTCTTTGGCAGGCTACCCGAATTTCGGGGCCTTCTCAAACCTATACGGCGGCTACTACGGGGCCCACCCGGGTTACGGCGGTGACCTGTCTCACGCTTACGGACTTTCTGGATTTTATAGCCCATGGAGATACTTGTACGGCAGTGCCTACGGATCTCTAGGTTACCCTGGTGCCCTAGGAGGACTTCTGGGAGATTATGGCGTTCGCCATGGGAGCATAGGACCCCACACAATTCTTTCGGGTCTATATGGAAGGGCCCTAGGTCTTTCAGGCCTAGATGGAACATACGCAGGATTTCTGAGAAGCCATCCTAGGTTGTC
Organism: Rhipicephalus microplus; assembly: GCF_013339725.1. Taxonomy (NCBI): domain Eukaryota; kingdom Metazoa; phylum Arthropoda; class Arachnida; order Ixodida; family Ixodidae; genus Rhipicephalus; species Rhipicephalus microplus. The sequence continues at coordinate 101,647,298 of NC_051171.1, read as the reverse complement.
CGCTCTTGCCAGCTTGTATGGTGTGTACCCAGGTTATTTGAGCAGCTTTAGCACACTTTCTGGATCTCTAGGAACACATGGTGTTTACTCAGGACTTCACGGCCTCTATGGAAGTTCACTAGCTCTTTCAGGTCTGTATGGTAGTTATCCAGGGCTAGGACACTTGCCAGGGCTTCTGGGTGGATACTCCGGTTTGTCAAGGCTTTCTGGTCCTTACACTGGTTACCCCGGATACTTGGGACGCCTTAGTGCTCTTTCTGAATCACTCGGAACACATGGTGTTTACTCAGGACTTCACGGCCTCTATGGAAGTTCACTAGCTCTTTCAAGTCTGTATGGTAGTTATCCAGGGCTAGGACACTTGCCAGGGCTTTTGAATGGATACTCTGGTTTGTCAAGGTTTTCTTATCCTTACACTGGTTACCCGGGATACTTGGGACGCCTTAGTGATCTTTCTGAAGCACTCGGAACACTTGGTGGTTACTCGGGACTTTCCGGCCTCTATGGAGCCTCAGTCGCTCTTTCAGGTCTATATGACAGCTATCCAGGGCTTTTGCGAAGATACTCAGCTTTGACAGGTTTTTCTGCTATCAACAATAGATATCCTGGCTACTTGGGAAGCCTTGCTGGACTTTCCGGACCACTGGGACCATTTCGACGTTACCCAGGACTTGATGATTTGTACGGCAGCTCACTAGCTCTCTCAGGTCTCTACGGAAGCTACCCTGGAGTCAGACACCTGTCCGGATTTTCGGGAGGATACTCCGGCTTGACAGGGCTTTCTGGTTTGTATGGCGGACACATAAGTTACCTTGGCGGTGTTAATAGTGCAAGTCCACTAGGACTACTTCGAGTCTATCCAGGACTCTCAGGCCTCTATGGAAGCTCACTTGATCTTTCAGACCTCTATGACAACCATGGTTATTATCCTGGACTTGGAGGCTTGTCAGGAATTATAGGTAGATACCCTGGTTTCACAGGTCTTTCTGGTCTCTACAGCGGTTACCCCGAGTACTTGGGACGCCTTAGTGCTCTTTCCAGGTCACTGGGACCGTTTAGTGGTTATTCGGGACTTTCCGGTCTCTATGGAAGCTCACTCGCTCTTTCAGGTCTATACGGCAGTTACCCAGGGCTTTTGGGAGGATACTTCGCGTCGACAGGTGTTTCTGCTTTAAACAGTGGATACCCTGCTTACTCGGGAAGCCTTACTAATCTTTATGGACCACTAGGGCTACTTGCGCGTTACCCAGAGCTTGGAGGTTTGTACGGCAGCTCACTAGCTCTCTCAAACTTCTACGGAAACTACCCTAGAGTGGGACACCTGCCTGGAGTTCTGGGAAGATACTCTGGTTTGACAGGACTTTCTGGTTGGTATGACGGACACCGAAGTTACCTTGGAGGTGTTAATCTTGCAGGCCCACTAGGCGTATTTGGAGGTTATTCCCCCCTTCTAGGCCTCTATAACAGCCATAGTTATTACCCTGGTCTTGGACACTTGTCAGGACTGTTGGGAGGATACCCTAGTCTGGCAGGGCTTTCTGGTCCCTACAGTGGTTATCCCACTTACTTGGGACGCCTTAGTGCTCTTTCAGCATCACTGCGCACACTTGATGGTTATTCAGGACTTTCTGGTCTCTATGGAAGCTCACTCGCTCTTTCAGGTCTATACGGCAGTTACCCGGGGCTTTTGAGAAAATACTCGGCTTTGACCGGTTCTTCTGTTTTGAACAGTGTGTATCCTGGCTACTTCGGAGGTCTTGCTGGACATTATGGACCACTAGGGCTACTTGGACATTACCCAGATCTTCAAGCTTTGTACGGCAGCTCACTAGCTCCATCAGGATGGCACGGAAGTTACCCGAGGGTTGCACACTTGTCCGGATTTCTGGGAGGGTACTCTGACTTTACGGGACCTTTTGGTTCCTACGGTGGGCACCGAAGTTACCTTGGAGGTGTTAATATTGCAGGCCCTCTAGGACTACTTGGAAGTTATTCAAGTCTTTCAGGCCTGTATGGCAACCCCGGTTTTTACCCTAGACATGGACACTTGTCAGGACTTTTGGCAGGATACGCTTCTTCAACAGGTCTCCCAGGTTTGTACAGTAGACACCCAGGTTACTTGGGAGGCTTTGGTGGTACTTTTGGACCACTAGGACTATTTGGAGCTTACCCGGGACTTTCTAGCCTTTACGGAAGTCCACATGCCCTTTCAGGTCTGTTTGGAAGCTATCCTAGTCTCGCAAGCTTGTCAGGATTGTACGGAAGCTTTCCAGGCCTGGGAGCTTTATCGGGTCTCCTGAATGGCTACTCTGACTGGCCTTATCTTTCTGTCCATAGTGGCCTGAATGACTTATGGGGATATCCATTGGGCGGTCGTGCTGGCATATACGGCTATGGAAGTTCACTTCATCCATTCGGATACTCCAGCCTTTACGGGCTCGGAGTCGGTCCATATGGAAGTTATGGCACATACGCAACTACTCTCGGTCATTCAGGAGTGGGTACTCTGGGTGTAAATGGATATGGTCCTTTCAGTAGCTCATTTGGATTTCCTCTGAGCTATAACAACGGACTTGGTTTATATGGTCCCTTTAGTTATGGCAGACCTTTCGGAAACTACTTCAGTCCATATGGAACATCTGGAAGTTCTCTCATCTCCTCCATCCATCATAGCCCCTTAGGAACGACAATGGTATCAAGTGGTGTCTCTTCTGCTGAAGGGCCAAGTCACTCACAGCTGCCTGAGATTGTAACACCAAGCACACGTCTTGTCACACCCGCAGGCCTGCCTGAATTACCAGTAAACATGGCAGCTACTGCAAAAGGGTATGTACTGCCATTACTGCCTTCCTCGAAGTTTTGAAAATGCATGCTGTTGGTCACAAAGGTTCCCAAATATTGTTATCACTTAAATCAGTAAATTCAGCAAATTGAAGTAAAAGAAACATTAACAGAGAGAGGAAGACGACCAGATAAAATCACTATTTAACATAAAAACACCTGTGTATAAGTGTTATTCTTACAAAAAGACTTGCTTTGACAAAGCAAACATACATATAGCATATGCGCTACTTAAAAAAAAACACGTTATAAGTACGATGTATCACAAGTAGCGATAGTTTTCATCAAACACAAAAGGCTGAGGAGATATCAGGTATTAGTTTCATCAGGTGCAAGTTGTATTCGACACTATCCCTGAGATATCTGTCAGCCTTAACGAAGTGAACCAACATACTAGGTAAAGGCTTTTTGCTTTACTACGTGAGTACAGCCCAGATATATTTTTGATAAGACATTCTTCTATAGTCACAACGCCATGTAGCTCCAATTATTGGCAATAGTATTATTCTCACTGGTGAAGACACTAAGCCTGCATTCCGCAAATATTTTATTCTGAAATATATCGCACACAGTTTTTTCGCTGGATAGATGAATCTGTTTAAATCTGATTCTTAGGAATCCAATGTGACCTACTTATCTTTATTATGGCCCTTTGCTACTTGTGCATGATTCACCAGAATTAACCAAGTAAGGGCCCGGAAAAGGTGGATGGTCGAATAACCTGAACAGAAAATGGCACATACGTGTTTTTGTTATTCTTTTTTTGCAGTGTGAAGACAATAGTCTGAGACCTCCAGTATTGCAACAAAAATCCCTGGTGGTGTTATAAACCGGTACGTTGGATGTCTTTATATTTAGCTACTTGTGTTTTCTTAAGGTGAATCAGTATTGGAAGGAGAAAGTACCAATTCTACCATGGAAATATGTTGATGCTAATGAGTGCATAGCCCATACCATTTCGTTGTGCCTAATATTAAACCTCAATTGAGTAAATTGGTGACAAAATGTAGTGACTATAGATCTTAGTTTCTTAAGATGATATTGCAGGGTCATTTTATTAAGTTTTTGAACTCATACGTAATGTATTTCTTCTTTTATTTTTCAGATCAGGAGCCGTGGTTTACCCAATTATTCATTACAGGCTGTGTTTTTGACTATATATGTGTGAAAGGGGAAGACCAGGGAAACTGGATGAACTTCCTAATTTTAAAAAATAAAGGGTCGGTTCTTGAAATCTTGGTTTTATGAGTCTTGCATGTAGTTTGCATCGAAGAGTCATAAATTTTGAGCAAGGCGTATCACGTATAAAATTTGTGCATTGCTATGCTATTTACACTCCTTAGTCGGAAACAAATAATAATGTGAAAATCTGGCATTATGTATTTGCAAGACTGCCTGCATCATTAAAATTACTTTGGTAATTTACGAGCAATTAAAAAGTAAGATATGCAATGGCAACTGCTTGAATAACTCAAGATCACAATTCACAGTAGGCGCCATTCTCTACAAGAAGGAGGACAATAAAGAATGCGAAGTTTACATTGTCCTGGCCTGATCGGGGTTATCTGAGCGATCATTATTACTGGCCTTCGTTTTGCCCCGGATATTTAGCCACAAATGTGTTTTTTTTTGCATCTGGGAAGCTTGCTCGAGTAGAAACCACTTCCGGTGCCAGCCGCGCTGATATTAAGTAAAGATATTTTAAACAAATCTCTGTTTCTCTCGCAACAAACGCACTAGAACATACACAAGGGAGTTGCCATGACATGGGTGTGCAGCCCGAACGGCACATTGGCCCTCATTATGGTTTTGAGCATTGTATATTGTAGTATTTATTTTGCCCCGTGGACCAATAGTTGCATTCTGGCGTGCATAGAACGGGCATGTGGTGACACACCCGGAAAGCAACGATACCTACACAAGGTTCACCTCGTCCTTCGAGGTTGTACGCTGGTGTAAGTTTCACAAAAATTGGGGGACCCTCAAGCTTCGTCTTTAAGGGTTGAACGCGATAGCTCAATCCAGCCCCTAGTTCTCCCTTGAACCACTGAGTGCATACGCTGAGTGCATGTTTTGTTACAGACATGCACACACAAACGCGCGCACAAGCACGATGTACCTATAGTAATGGTACCGGTTTTCGATCTATTTAACTGCACTTTTATAACAACTTCATAAAAATATCGAACAGTGATATAACCATATGATCCTGTAATATTAGCTGCGCGTAGGGGTGACACTTTTTTTTGTAAAATGGTCACATTTTGTCATCCGTGTTACGTTAGTTATCTGGGAATCGTTCTACTTGTTCTTCTGGAGACCTCTTCCGGCCAGCCATAACAAGCACCGCCTTATGATTGGTGAAATGGCAACTGCAGTACTTCACTTCTTTAATGGTTTCATGAGAATGAAAAACTAATTCTATGCAAGTTTTGTGGTTCGTTGAAATGGCATTTCTTTGAAGGGGCATAAAGAGCCTCCCACTGCCTCACAAATGGCAGCACGTTATCTAGCGTTTGCTGTTTGCTTGATCAACGCCCCTGGAAAGGCATCATATGTTTCCGCTAGATTTACATAGTTGTCCATTTTGAAAGCTGTTTCAAACTTCATTATATGTGGGGTTTTACGTCCCAAAACCACCAGCAGATTATGAGAGACGCCGTAGTGGAGGGCTCCGGAAATTTCGACCACCTGGGGTTCTTCAACGCACAACCAAATCTGAGCACACGGGCCTACAACATTTCCGTCATCATCGAAAATGCAGCCGCCGCAGCCGGGATTCAATCGCTCGACCAGCTGTTTGAAAGTTCTTGTCTAATATTAGCGGTTATGGCTGCACTCTACCGGCCTTTTTTAAACGTAGCTTGAGGCCTCCCGATTGCGCCTACAATTTGCCGAATGGGCTCGTTTTCGCCGTGACACCTGTGAAAAAAACAATGCGTTAAGGAGACTCCTTCCACCACAATGCATTTCTGTAGCAGTTTTTTAATCAGCTGCAGGTAACATCGTGGCTCATTCTACTTCTGGCCCTCGAATAGACCAGACGCGGGATGGCTCGCTTCTTGCGAGGTGTACAAACGGCCGACACTGGCCGGGATGAAGGTGGCCGGGATGAAGGTGTTTCGCGCCCTCCACCAGGCTATTGCTTTTAGGGGCGAAGCTCCTTAAAGCGGCACCCATTCGTACCTCGTCGCAGTCGTAGTGAGTAACCAGACTTATGCATTGACGTGCAAGGTGGTGCCGGTGGGTTATTTCTCCTCTGCGTTGTTGAACAATGAAACTTCGCAGCGTGCGCGTTAACTGAAACCTTAATTATCCTGTCTCTAACTCCCAATTAGCAGCCATTGGCATGTACAATGAACACTTTCTGACAAGAAAAGGTTGCTAAGTTATGCTCGCTGGGTGTAATCTTCTTGGTTTTGGAAATGTCTTGTAAGCGTTAGGCCGCAGTACTATGAAAACAGTGAACTGGTATATACCATGAACTCGAGGTAGTTAAAGGTGGGAAGTAGACACGAAGCGCAAGCCGTAAGAAAATGTGCGTGTGCCACCTCTCGTTTATTCCTTGGAATCTCCGCTGGATGGTGGAGCTTCTATATGCGGAATATACGATGAAAGATGCGAGATGGTGTTACTCGGAGTGTTGACTGGATGGATGAACGTTCACACAGACAGTTGCATGAATGAAAGCACGGATGGGTGCATGGATGGCTGGACGCATGGACGGACGCAGGGGCGGATGCATGGACGAACGCAGGGATGGACGCACGGATGAACGAGTGGACACACGAACAGATGCATGCGCGGACGGGTGGATGGACGCACGGATGGTCACAAAGACGGACGCATGGACGGACGGAAGCAAGAACGAATGGGCGGACGGATGCTTCGCCCCACTCTCCATCATTCACCCCGTGAATATGCTGCCATTTTTTTTACTGCCGACACTGCCGACTGGTGAAGGAATGAACTCTGCGTTTTTCTCAACGGAGACCCTTCGAAGAGACACTATCAAATCCAAGATTTTCGAGAACAACTTGAAGATGCAGGCGTGTTCAAGGTGCGTTCCATATGAGCCAAAGCTGGCTTGTCAAGTTTCGCACGTGACAGACAAAGGACACTGTGGTTGGCAAAGGTGCTTTACGTGTGATAGGTGGTTATTGTGCAATCATTGATCGTTAGAAGCAGAAAATTACGCTGAAGATTCACTCGGTGCCTTTCCACATGCCAGGAGAGGCTCTTCTAAAGGCTCTGACTGAGTTTGGTAAAGTGAAGGACGTGCGTCTTGACGAGTGGCGTGTTCCTAGATTTGAGTTCTCAGAATCGAAAGAAAAAAATGGCAGCATATCCACGGAGTGAATGATGGAGAATAGGGCGAAGCATCTGTCCGTCCACTCGTTCTTGCTTCCGTCCATTCATGTGTCCGTCTGTGTGACCGTCCGTGCGTCCATACGCCCATCTGTGCGTGCGTCTGTTCGTTTGTCCACACGTTCATCTGTGCGTCCGTCCCTGCGTTCGTCCATGCATCCGCCCATGCGTCCATCGGTTGGTGCAGCCATCCGTGAGTTCATCCATGCATCTGTCTGTGCGTCCATTCGTCCATCTATTCGACACTCCAAGTACCACCATTTCGCATTTTTTCATCATATATTCCCGATATAGAAGCACCGCCATCCAGCGGACATTCCAAGAACTAAACGAGAGGTGGCACACGCACACTTTCTTACGGCTTGTGCTTCGTGTCTACTTCCCACCTTTAACGGCATCGACATCATGGCATATAGTAGTTCACTGTATTCATGGCACTGCGGCTCAACGCTCGCTAAACCTTTCTAGAGCCAAGGAGGCTACGCCCAGCGAGTATAACGTAGCAACCCGTTCTTGTCAGATAGTGCTCAATGTACACGCCAATGGCTGATAAGGGGGAATGAGAGACAGGATAATTCGGCTTTTAATACGCACGCTACGAATTTTTTATTGTTCAACAACGCACAGGAGAAATCTCCCACAGGCACCACCTTACAGGTCAAAACGTAAAACTGCTTACACACTACGACTACGACTACGAGGGATGAACGGGTGCCGCTATAAGAAGCTTCGCCCCTAAAAGACTTGGACATACTTGCTGTCCAAGAGAGAAAGGTTGAAAACGAGAGTGGAACCGACCATATGGTTGCTCATTTCAGCACGCGTTATGACGTGTGTGTTAGCCATGGAATAGGTACCTCCACACAGTGTGCCATATTTATTAAGAAATGTTTAGGCATTGTTGAAGAAACAGTGGTTACCTCTTTGTATGAAAAATTTGTTCTGTGCGATTTTATCTATGAAGAGACAAAATTCAGAATAATTTTTCTTTCACACCAACAGACCCTCGTGATCGTTTATCTTTTTTCCAAGAACTGAGTCCTTATTTTAAAACTAATAGGCTACTGTTTGTTCTTGGAGATTTTAACAGTGTGTTCAGTGCAGATGATTTATCTAGCTGCTTAGATACCAAAGACACAGCTGTAATTACCTAAAAGATTGTATAGACAAGTATTCCCTTCAGGATTTTGCTTTCTTTGCTAAAGGCGGATTTCAGCGTCATTGTACCCGTTTTTTGGGATCTAGTTACGGAAGATTGGACAGAGCTTACGTAGTAATAAAGTTTGCAAACTTTTGTAATGATTATGGTGTTGAACAAGGCTCATTCAGTGATCACCCACTTGTTATGTTTTCATTAAGCCAAAAAGAAGCTCCTAAACGTGCATTTATATGCAGTTACCTCTTGAAGGCAAATGCCAAACTACTTAGTAACGTTAAGCATTTAGTTGTATCAAAAAAGAATTACACAAATTTAACGCCCTTGCATTAGTAACTGGTCAAAAAATTGGGAATCCTTTAAATCTACTGTGAAAAAGCGCGCCATAAAAAGGGTTGCGGACATACGGTAAAAGCAACAAGTGAAGGAGAATAGTATAAAGAAGTTACTTGAGTAATACAGCAAGACAGAAACAGAAATCTCTGGATTTTACAACGAAGTTATCAGAGATATTAAAAACAAGCTCGAGGCCATCAACGTCACTGAAATCCAAGATGCAGTTGTAAGGGCTCGAGTAGTGAAGTTACTTGCTGATGAATTGCGTAATCAGCAATTTCTTACTATGCGGAAAAAAATATGCACGTGCTAAAGACAATACAGAAATTGAATATAATCGTCAGTTAACGACTAAGCCAGAAGATATAAAACTGCATTTACAGAATAATATCGCGAATTATTTTTCAATCGTATACCTAAAGAAACCACCTTTGAAAAAGATTTTATAAGCCTTTTGCCAACCCTAGATTGCCAAGATACAGGAGGTTTGTTGGTTGATATAACTGCGGGAGAGATAGAAATAGTTGTAGACCAATTGCATAACAGGAAATCTCCTAACCCAGATGAGATAATGGCAGTATTCTACAAGACTTTCAAGGCAGAATTAGCCGCTGTTCTACAAAATATTTCCGCTGAATCTTTCAACAAGGGTAGCCAACCACCTTCATTCAAGAAAGCACACACTGTTTTGATGCCGAAAAGGGAAGGCCATGTAAAACAGACAATGAAACAGAAACAAAAGTTATTGGCCTACAGCCAGACCATGTCTGGCTGTAGGCCAATAATATTGACGAATGTGGACCATAAAACATTACTGAAAATTCTGGCGATGTGGTTGCAAACAGTCATATGTACACTGGTTGGCCCACACCAAACCTGTAGAAAAAGATGGAGATCAATTTTTACGAACATACATGTCACACAAAGCATATTGGACTGCTGTGACGCTGATTTCAGAAGAATTGCAATGTCGCAAATCGATCTAGCGAAAGCTTTTGATCTAGTTTGTCACAGCATTTTGTTTATATTGTTAGAACATGTTAGCGTTGGCTCTAGGATACTGAAGGGTGTCCAGACTGCTTACGACAATTGTTCAACCAGGTTGATTGTGAACCATGAGTTAACTAGAAGAATCAATGTACGTTCATTCGTATAGCATTGATGCCCACTTTTGCCTCTATTATTCGCTTTGTACCTGAAATCTCTGTTACAGGGTTTTCATATAGGCGCGTGTGAGGTGAAGATTTCGGCATATGCTGGTGATGTTGCAATATTTTGTACCAATCAGCAGAGCATACCCACCCCCATGAGCATTGTACGAAGGTATAGCAATGCTACTGGTAGCATTGTAAGCATAGACATGTGTGCTGGGCTGTGGCATAGGAATCGGGAAGCGTTCCCAGTGGTGTGTGACCAAATTAAATGGTCAAGCATGCCTAACACATACCTCGGTGTTCCGCTAGACCAATATAAGAACAACGTTGACCTGTAGGCTGAGAAAACCAAAGGGCTATCTGTTCCGACACAGAAACGGGAAGGCCGTGATTTGTCCTTCTTCTCTCGCGCGACAATATGCAGCGTCTTCTTAGTATCACGGCTGGTTTACTTGTTGCAAGTACTGTTGTGGTCCAGGATCAATACTCAGAGGATTCATAGGCTTCTTGCTGTTTTCATGTGGCTATCTCAGTACGAATGGACAAGCCGCAACAACCTCTTCTTAAGACTAAAAAGAGGTGGTTTAGCCTCGCCACACTTATTTCTGAGGCAGGTTGCATCAAGGTTTCTCTTTCCACGTGATCGACGAGATCCGTTACAGGCTAGCATCGGCATTGCCGAATTTCTTCGTTACCTCGAATGATGAACTGCGTTATGGTGTCAGTAGCTTTCTCCGAGATGTTGTTGCGGGCTTTCGATTTATTGGTGGTAGATTTCGTTTGAAGTGCTTATCCAATGTCAGTCGAAATCGCTTGTCAAGAGATTTGATTGAAACTGTTTTTCCTGTTCGTTTGTATCATTCGATGTAGAGTAGAAGCCAAGGAAAAGACGTTTTGAAAAGAGTTAAAAAGATGATCGTACCAGCGGGAGTTGAAATATTCTTTTTTAGGCTGCATACGATTACGCTGCCGGTTAAAACGGGGCTAGAACAAAGAGGCAATGTTTTACCGTGGGGATCTGACTGCTTGTTGCGCCAAAAGTCTGAGTCGGTAGGGCGTGTTTTCATCGATACCTGGGACGCATTTTTGTTTTCGGATGTTCTATAGAGAACACTGAAGAATGATTTACCTCTCACTTCACATGGGATTCAAGTTTTGGCACTAAAACCTGGCCTACTAAAATACGATATGTTCTTTCTTTTTCACTTACACAGCATATGACTAAGCCGCATGACAGTCAGGCACTGCAATTTAGACGTGGAGCCAGTAGGTTTTCATTTTAAAGAGCATATGTGCAAGCTGCGAGAAGTTTTTGCAAAACTTTGCCACAATGATGAACTCCTAAATATTATGGATGAATTATGTCATTTGAAACCAGTTTAAAATGGCAAATGGTTCATTTACCTCGAAGTCTTGGCATTGAGCTAGAAGTTTAGGCGGAGTGCGTTTGCTGCTGTTTGAGTGTTACAAGCTGCAATAAAAAAAAACATCGTGGTTTTGTGGCAGGACATCGGCTTGTCTTGCGAACAGCCCGGGTTTGATGCTTAATGGGGCCGAAAATTTAATTTTTATTTTATTTGCTTCTTCCTCGAGTTTTTGCTCACCAATGATTTTTCGCTCACAAACAACGGTGCTGATGCCGACGGCAGAATTTCTACGAAACGAGCTCTATAACGTTATCGCGTCAAAATCAGCTAATATCTGTCATGCCTACCCGCTACGCTGTTTTCCGCAGTGAGCTACAATGTTTTTTCACCTCTTTCACACGTAATTGTGAACTCTCTTGAGTGTTTCGGGCCAATATTGTGTTTCTCGCGTTGTCACAGGAGAAACCCGTCGACTGATAAGAAAGAAAAAGAAAGAAACATAAACATGAAATGATAGGCAGAGTGCCTCGTGCAAGAGAGAGAAAGAGAGAAGGGGAGAGAGATAGATAAAAGAGAGCCAGTGGATTAACTAGACATACATTCCGTTTCTCTACCCCCTGCTTAAGAAGGGGTGTAAAGGGGTGAAAGAGAAAAGTTGGTGAAAGCTGGGAAAAAGATGTAGTGACTTGAGCACTATCCAAGCACTAAGCAGCAAAATAATCCACGAGCAGCTACGGTTTGTCTCTCAGTCCGGTTGCTTGCAGGAACCTCAACAACGCCCACAAAGTGGTTAGTGATTCAGACGGGGAGGGCCAGGGCCCCTGGATTTTGTTCTCTTAGGGGGTGGTTGTCCAGCTAGCCCAGTGCGGTCGAAAAGGTTGCTCATCGGAAGTTGATGTGGTTGGCGTCACAAAGGAGGTGCGCAAGTGTTTCGCTGCACCCACATAATTCACAGCCATTGCAATTGCATATGAATAGACATTTGAGAACACCACTCCAAGCCACAGACGGGCTTTGTATAACTTCTAAATTTTCAGCACACCTAGCTAAGAATGCTATATGTGTGCACTGAAGTATAGTCAACATACGTTTAATATTTTATATGTTGAACACTTGTTGTAAGGTGCTCAAAAGTCTACAACAATGTTTTAGAGTTGTCTTCTTGCTTCGAAAGCACCTTTCGCTTTATTGAAAATTCGTTTCTCACTAGAGAGATATTTTATTCAGAAAAATGGAAAGACCACATGAGTAGTGTGACGACAGTAGTGTGACGACTTTTTACTGGGAAGGGGTCTTCTGAGACTAATAGCGAAACTTTAAGGCGATGCGGTCGCAGCACAGGGACCGACCTTCCGCCGCACTCCGTGCGTAACTTTCGGTTCTTCCGGCACCGCGGTCTGCACATTTGACGATGAGTCTTTGAAACCAAGCGTGATATTTTTAATGTTTGGATACAAAGCACGCCATGCTTTGTATCGCAGAACAAGCTTCGCCGTATAAACAGCCACGCTAAAATTGAGAACAAATAGTCAATTCATTTAATTTTGCGAATTATATACTCGTGAGTGATATAATTAGTGCCAAGACCTTTCCACCTCATCTTGAAAATTCGCTGTGCAAACAAGTGCCTGCCTATCCCAGATTTTAAAAGGAAAAATTGGTATTGCTTAAAAAATTGCCCGCAGCTTCCCTCGGGGGAACACTGAGGAGGATGCGGAGCATATAATTGGTTAACGGGGTGTTAAAGTGTGACTTACTTGGGTCGATGGCTAAATTGGTTAACGTGGTTGTGAAATGGGGTGTTAAATTGCGACTGACTTGGGTCGATGGCTAAATTGGTTGACGTGGTTGTAGGAGGGGGTGTTAAATGAGTGAACACGTACACACGTATGCGAAAGGGCGGCGCTGGTCGAAGGGACGTCGATCATTGTTCGTTGGAATTCACTTCACCGCGACCTTGGACGTCGACGCGCCGTACAAACTAACCGACGAGCGGCCACTGAGCGAGCGAGCGCCGACCTTGAGTATATATACAGCGCGACGGCGCATGCACTGTCAGCTGTAGAATGTTCGAGAAGGGGGAGAAGCGCAACGGCGCATGCGCGCGCGTCAGCTGCCGATGTTCTCGAAGCGCGACGGCGCATGCGCGCGCGTCAGCTGCCGATGTTCTCGAAGCGTGACGGCGCATGCGCGCTACATTATACAGCTAGCGAATGTTCGTGAAGAGGAGAAGCGCACGTGGTGTGTAGAGGAGGAAGGGTGCACAGATGGTGGAGGAGTGAAGCGCGCGCGGTGTGTAGAGGAGGAAGGGATGCACAGATGGTGGAAGAAGGAGGAGGAAGCTTGCGGACGGCGCCGCACTACAAGCCTCGAGTATTAGATGCTCCGCATCTAAAAAATCGGCTCATCCTACGTACCCTAGGAATCGATGTTATGTGTAGCATGCGGAGAAATGGTGACTGTGTTGTATTTTTTTTATTTAGTGGCAGGTTATGAAATCATGCTCAATCTATGGACACGTGTTGTACGCGGAGACGTAGGTTGAACTGTTGCAGGTGTTTATATAACCAGTTGCCTGCACTTGCGAAGCAATGCCAACAGGAACATGAGCATTAGCAACACTAGGAGCAATAGGCTCATATGAAGGACTGGTTTTCGCGAGACAGGTAGTCGGACACATAAGGACGTTTATTCGTTGAAAATGAGTGTTAGCACGATGCTCTATCTCTATACTCCATCTCACAACGGCTGCTAAGCAGTACAAAAGCTACGGGGTGTAATAAAGGCGCACGCTTACGTATAAGATATAATTACCTCGCAATCAGCAGGGTGGAGACATCTGCGCTTGTTTGGTAGGTGTTACGTTAGATCCATGGGTGATATGTTTTCTCTTCGCATTTATGTCGGATGGCTTTACTGCTGTACCAGTTACCTTCGGCAACTGCGGTTACTCATAAGCATGGCAGCGCTCATGCGGACTCGTCCATCCGCTTCATTCCGAACATGCGCTTGCTACTCCCCCAGTGCACTGATAGCAACAAATGAGAAATTGAATTCTGCCATTTCACAGGGGCGTCAAAGCATCCGGTATATTTCGTCGTTATTTGCGAGATAAGGCGTTTTTTCCCGCCATGCCAGCTAAGTTCAACGCACCAAAAATTTGATGATTGTTCTTCGAACCAGTGCTATAGACTCACAAGTACATTGCTGTCGAAGCATCGGTACATTAAGCTAAAGCAAATACAAGCGTCGATTTCAAACTTACTAGTCACACAGCGCAAATCAACGACTTGATAAATACAAAACGGAGGGCACCAGCTGCGTGGAGTGTACAGCGCAGCCACCTTTTTAGATGCGAAGCAGTTCATGGTCGGGGCTTGTAAGTTGTACGTCGTCGTACCCATGCTAATACTCGGAGCGCCCGCTAAATGACTCTGCGGTAGAGCGCTCACTACACTACGGTGCGTTCTCTGGAACGAGTGGAGACCACTAGTGGTAGTAGTAGAAGTGATTGGTTCTTGATGGAAAAGAAGAAAAAAAGAGCTAATTTCTGTCTTCCTAGTAGGCAACGCGGCTAAGCTGCTTGTAGATGAAGGGGATAAAAGAATAGTAGAAGAAGAAAAGCATGCAAAACGGGGTACTTGCCGCACACGAGTGAAAAGAGAGGAGAAATAGAAAATGTGGGGGACATGATCGGAGGAGTCCGAGAACGAGGTACCACTCGGCGAGAGCTACACAGCGTCAGGAGATCGGGGACGGTGAGCCCATCGGCGAGAGGTACAGTGGCGTCAGAGCTCGCGAGCAACACAGCTGTTCTGCACGGAATCCAGCAAGCGAGTCCCCACTAACGGCACTGCGCTGCGCTACTCTGTATAATAAAAGAGCATACTCCTCTCTTTCTCTCTGACAGTGTAGCAGTGTGAATGAAGGCATGAGCAGGAGTGCAATGGAGGTGAGAGCTAGCAATCCGCCTTTATGCGCTACCATGAACGTCTACGGTGATGAATAAAGAAAACCACTTTACAGGACTTTAAGTCGACCCATGGCTTCTTTGCGTAATACTCACGTTTCTCTTTACGGGGAGATGTAGGCTATTTTTTTCGGTGATGCCGTCTGCTTGCTCTATTCACAATATGCGCGTGGGCAGGCGCCATGGGAGACGCCACGCAGATGACGTGACATGTATTAGTACATGTGAAGGGGCTAATCACCCTGTCCATTAGCTGAGAGGCTCTTTAGCCTTCATAGCGCTGTAACGAACTTCTGAGGTGGAAAGTATTGTACAGCATGCAGCCGCTAATCAGCACTGCAGATATGGGCAGTCCAGGTGGTTAGGGATGGGCGAGGGCATGCGTAAATAAGATTCTTAAAATAGCATGTGCAACCGGTAGCAACTGTATATTTAACAGAACAATTATTTATCTCTCAAATGATACCTTGGAATCTCATATTGTTTTCTTCCTCTTGTTTCTAGTCAAAGAACGATTGAAATCATATCTCTCTGTTAGCGCAAGTGCTTCCCTAATTGTCCTTCTTTTGTCTCTATACATTACCTACCCATGGCTATAAATGGTCTGGCTTCACCCCGTTGACTGCAATGTGTCTTTTGGGAACTCTAGCCAAATTAAGCTCTCTCTTCTAACTGTAGGCTTTATTTCTGACACTGTACACAATTTTTTTTACTCCTGTGACAAGGTGATTAGGAAAACAGATACGTCATTACATGGTCGCGCATTTAGTATACAGTGCCTAACGTTTGGCTTACTGTGTGGTAGAGTAGTTTATCGATTATAAGAAAGTAAATTATGAGAAACCATCTTAAATGTCTCAGAAAGAAGATTTTATAAACATTCTTATACTAAGAATACGCTCTTCTCAAAATCATCTCTACAAGCCATTTCAGGGAATTTTAAATAGGCACTGAATCATTTGAATGTCAAACCCTAACAGATAAGTAAATTATACTTCGTGTTTGATTGTCATATATCTATTTGGAAGGCCCCCTGTAGATATTCGCATACTTATTTGTTCTAAATGTTTATTACGAAATGGCTTTTATATTTTGGTTCTAATTATTTTGTATGATGCATTTATGTTCTTTTATTATTACTGATTTCCACGTAATTGAATCTATGTAGGCGAAAATAACCCTATCGGCAGCGCTGTTCTGTGGCGATTTGTGCATATATACTGCCATGTGCTCCGATTTTTTTTTATTTGAAGTGATTGGGGTCAAACTACAAAGAACCACTGTCATTGTTCTGCACAATTGACAGCGCTATGTTTCAGAATATTCGAGAGTGTCGCAGGCTATTCTGCTAAGCTTACGCGGAAATCCTACTGTGGCGGCACCATTTCTATAGGGACGAAATGCTTGAGGTGCGTGCATTGGGATTTCATTGTATGTTAAAGAACACCAGTTTGAAATTTGCGGAGCCCATGAATACTGAGTATTTTTTAATATGATGGTTGTTTTTGGATGTTAAAGCCGTACAGTTACTATTAAGATTGAGTGCAGTACACATGCCCCCTAGTTCATTCAAGAGATTATGCGAGCACCATGAAACAACAACGCTAGATGCTGCACTGATGCACAAAACAATGCGTGTTCTTCCGGTGATCTGATTACTGATGACTGACGACAGTTATGGTTGCTATCAGAAAACAGCTATATTTGCTGGTATTTTAAGTTACTTAGTTTTCGGAGCCCAAGATAAGCAACGAAATAAAGAGTTTCGTCTATATAGGAGTGACAGGCGCCTTCTTTATAGTCACCAAGTCACAATGCAGGATATCGAAGGCATTTTAGAAATGCGGATGTTCTTTTGTCGACCACAATTGATCGAATGTCTGTGAGCATATGAATAACCAAGGCTTTGAGCCAATAGATTCGAATATTATGAATAAACAATGCATTTTTATGTGCTCTGCGTACACACAATGCATCACAAACATAGTCGCAACCAGAAATGTTATTGCTGTACACTGATGATTCACTATTGCATAAACTGTCTTTTATGGACAAGGTAAAATGGCATGCCGCTATTGGTGCCGTTATGTGAAGACTTCTCATTGAAGCTTATGTGGTTATATGGCAATCCTTTAGCCGGGGGGCCAGCTCAGCAGTGACTCTTATCAACTACTGAAATTACAAGAAAAAGTCTCTGTAGGCGAAGGATCTAAAGTGCTGTATTGTTAGGCAGCTTTAAATAACTCGAATAAGTTGTTTCAGAAATACGATTATCTGCTATGACCAAGAAGGACAGACCAACTGAAGTGATGGCTGGCTTTTTATTGAAATAAAAAGAAATTGGCCGCATTAAAGAAAGTGAAAACTTTGCCTCAGAGGCGAAGAACTGAACGCTATAGCAACTAATTGGGAGATCACGCGCAGAATGACAAGCAGATCGAAACGTGCCCCGCGTTTGTCACGCACAAATGACGCACTAAATGTGCTCACAAGGACTGATGCACGCGAATAAACGTGACAGTTGTTACTTCGCAGTGTCGGAAAAGCGCGCGATTTTCGCAAACGGACTCTGCAATGATTGCAGCGACCTGTGTGCGCCCGGTAACTACAACAAAAGCACTCCAGGTAAAGCCGAGGCCAGCCAAGACATACGATCCCCCGAGCCACCGCAAGATAAGGGCGTGAGAGAGAGTGTCACCTCCCTCCTTAAAGTGGGGTAAAGTACGCGTGGGAGATGAGAGTGCGTGCCGCCGCGTGATGTGGCGACGCGCACTCATAGCGGTGCACTTTGCTGGTAAAGCTTAAAACACGATAATTCTCCCCGAGATGCCCGTCAGCAGCGGTAAGTGGTAGATATAAATAACTTGTCGTTTGAACGTTGAAGAATGTGCTGCTCGGTGTCTCAGTGGTTTACGCCTCGCATTCACGATTCAGAGGGCCCAAGTTTGATTCCGCGCGTAGAGTTTTTTTCTGAATTTTTAAAATCTTTCTTGCATTTTGATATATATATATATACATATATATATATATATATATATATATATATAGTATAAATAATATATAAGTAATTAGCATAAATATTATTTATTAATATAATTAATAATATATAATATAATATAATTAGTATAAATAAATATATAATTTTAAGCAAGCCATTTTGGGCATAGGCGTTTGCTACTGCAACAAATTTTTGTATGTATCCAAGTATCTAAAGGCACGATTGAAAAATATTGTATTGAATACAATTGTTCCGGCAGTACCTTGTATTTGCTTCTTCAATAAATCTTGTCCGAGTATCTTGCATCCTATCGCGATACAATATGAAAGTATTTTTACCAAGCCCTGTTTATTCTTGACCCGTAAGCGTAGATTAATGCACGTACAGCATTCATCTGGCGAACTCAGCCGTTTAGTTCTTTAACGCATCGCTTCTTCTAAAGAACCTCCTAAAAGAAAACGGTAACTTAGCATTTATGACGGTCCAACTGTAGAAAACGTAACCTTACCACACAATGTTTTTAAAAACACAGCTTTCATTTCATTGTACAACAAAGTACGATCTTGTCCATTCTTTTTTATTGCCTGCTGTGTTATTTGTGACAGCTGTGCATAATGGTAGTTGGAGCGTGTGAACAGATAAAAAACGAACGACAGAGTTATACAGGAGAACACTACCTGTTGTTCACGCGAGCACCTGCAAAGAAGTGAACAACGCGACACGATTCATGGAATAGGCATAACGGGAGATAACAATTCACAACATCACTGTTGGAAGACAAACTTTGCGTCCCACTTTTTCTAAAACGCGGAAGACACGTGTAGCCTATTGTCTGCGATAATATGCATACCTTATCGCGATCGAAGCTGTAGAGAATCGAATAACCATTGGGGCCGAGGTGGCATCGTTTTAGCGTGGTTTCCACATTCTATGCTCGATAGCACAAGACTCGTTAACTGGTTTCTATAGAACGTCACTTCAACTGAGCAGAATGTGAGAGACTAGCCAATCACTATGTTTGGCCAAACAACGACAATGTTCTTTTGTCGCAACGTACCCAGTCTTCCAGCGCATAACCAATTTTGGCTGCTATCAGCCAACGTCTGTGAAGCCAACTTTAGTACGGAAATATGGAATCTTATTCACCAGTTGCTCAAGGTTAGCCAAACCTAAGGCTCTAATAAGTGCTATTCCTCTAACAACAGCGAACGCTAACAAATGCTTGCTTGTGCTTGTTATATAAAACTAAAATAAGGTAGTTCACGAAGGTACCATTCTGTGCCTGTTATTTGTCATTGATTTGTTTGTGGCAAGGTTAAGTAAAAAAACTACACGAGACAGCTTAATGCTGCTCCCATATTAGGGGTTAAATGCTACAACAAATCATAAAAATTTGTTTTAATGATATGCAAAAAAGACAAAAAATTGACAAACGAACCAATGCAGTTTGTCGCCCGTAAACGTCGTTTCATCGTGCGCTTTTGTTTCTGGCTGCGGATTACTGCAAGTCACCTACTTACGGTGGTTTTTTTATATGGACACTCTTGGCGTATTATAAATGTGGCGCCACTCTTCGACCAGTCAGTGTAAAGGCTGGTGCACACCAGTGACTAGCAGAGGTCGCGTGACCTTTTGCAACTGGCGACCAAGAAGCGACTGATGTTACCACAGGCAAAGGCTGTATGTGAGCGACCGGAAGCTAGCATACTAAGCTAGCGCCGATCAGCTGATCGCCGCTAGCTTAGTGAGTGGAACGAACTGAGCGTGCCGCATTTATTGGTTTCGTATTTTCGTCCATTCTCGCACAGCGATTCCAGCAGCGTCAAGGAGTTCAATTCAAGCGAAGAACAAGAGATTGTCATGCCACTTATGCACCATGGCATGGTGTCAGCGCTGCCCCGCCGCGGTGGTCTAGTGGCTAAGGTACTCGGCTGCTGACCCGCAGGGCGCGGGTTCGAATCCCGGCTGCGGCGGCTGCATTTCCGATGGAGGCGGAAATGTTGTAGGCCCGTGTACTCAGATTTGGGTGCACGTTAAAGAACACCAGGTGGTCTAAATTTCCGGAGCCCTCCACTACGGCGTCTCTCATAATCATAAAGTGGTTTTGGGACGTTAAACCCCACATATCAATCAATCAATGGTGTCAGCGCTAGCAGCCCAGAAGCGTCGAAAGAAAAAAAAAGGCAGATTCCACGTACAGTGCGAATCGATGATATGCAAAGCACGAATAAGAAAGGTTGTTATGTCTATTTAAAATCAGCACAACTTTACGAGGTGGAGGTAAATGATGACGTACATGACTTGCATGTCATGATTATCATGTTCGGATGTGTCGTTTACGTTCGTCATCTATTCACGTCATGTGATGCCAAATTTAGTATATGTGAAGCCATCGAAAGGGCCGCGGGTACGCTATGAACCTGGTATGTTGTCAGTTTTTGCATCACACGCGTGTCATGGTTATCATGTTGGCACCAGTCATATACCTTCGTCATCTATTGACATCACATAAGACCAAATTTGGCATATGGAGAGCTAGCGAAACAGCCGCGAGTGCATCAAGAAGGGCCATATATACTCCAACAGGACGTTGGCGCGCGCTCACGGTGGGCACAGTGACGCTATACGTTAGCAAAAAGCGAGAACTCTTAATCTCACGCGTTCAGCCGCCTCTACGAGGTCACACCCAGAAGATTGCAAACACGAAGTTTCATGACAATCCCGGTTCTTCACAAGATACACCCGACAAAGCGCTCTGACCCCAATCGTGACTACTGCCACGAGCCAGCATCGACGGAGAATATCCTCTGGGAATGCCCCGTTCGGAAATCAAGCTGACCTGCTTTTATGGAAAAATACCAACGTACTCGGCCTCCGCTACAGCAAGACATGGAAGGGACTACTAACTGGATACTTGAAGACCCATTCATCAGAGCCAAGCTGAACCTGCGGTTTGCTGTCTTGCTCACGATCGCCACCCTGCCCAGCAGTAACAAGCTGACCATTTTGAAGTCGCCCGAGTTCTTTTTCCCCCCAGGGTTCTGAAGCCAACAAGCGAGATAACATTGTAAATAGTACAACAAAGTTTTCAATGAATGAATGAATGAATGAATGAATCAATCAATCAATCAATCAATCAATCAATAGTCTCACGCCAGGTGCAATCAGCATCCATCGGTGCGACCCAATGGCAACCGGTGCGAAATGTGTCATTCTGCATTTGGCGCCGATGAGTTACCCAGACAGCACTGCGTCTGCCTCTTTTCGTGACGGAGGGACGCCGGATGCGCTGAAGAGCGCATGCGTCAAAGGAACGCTGCGCGGTGCATGCCTGCGAATATACGGCAGGCCCGGCGTCTGGCGTGGAAATGCCGGCGTGACTCAATGAAATGAACACCGGCGCGCACGGGCGCCGTGTCACGTCGATGTGTATTGGCTCCTTGACTGTGGCATGTAGTCATTCAGTTAAATGTCACATGATACGCATCTCAGGATTATCATGGTTGCACCAGTCACATGCCTTCGTCATCCATTGACGTCACGTAATACCAAATTTTGAATATGTGAAGCTAGCGAAACGGCCGCGAGCGCATCATGAGTGTGTCATGTAGTCATGTTGTCACATCAAACGCATGTCATGATTAGCATGTTTGGATGTGTCACAGTCCTATGTCATCTGTTCGCGTCCCGTAATACCGAATTGGGTACATCTGAAGGGAGTGAAACGGCCGCCTGCGCATAAGCGTAGCATGTAGTCATGATGTTACATGACACGCATTTCATGTTTGGCCGTGAGCGCATCATAGGCTTGGCATGTTGTCGTGTTCTTACATGACACGTATGCCATAATTTTCAGTTTACGGTCTGTCACTTGTGTTCGCGATGCAATCATGTGATACTATACCAGTTTTACAACATATCTTGTCGACGAGACCACTGCAAAAGCAGCAAGACCATGAAATGTAAATCATGACAATAATGACATACATATCATAATTTTCATGTTATTACTTGTCAAATATGCTCGCCATACAGTCATGTTATGCCATACCACGTTAGCTATTGATCCCATTATCCAGACGGCCAGGAGAGCTAAAAGTCATAGGCGGATAGATAGATAGATGCATATATAGTTATCTAGATAGATAGATAGATAGATAGATAGATAGATAGATAGATAGATAGATAGATAGATAGATAGATAGATAGATAGATAGATAGATTCAAAGTCGCCGAAGTTCGCTGAAAAATGCTTCGCATATAGAAGCCGGTGGTGGGTGCGACCATCCCTTCACTCGCGAGAGTTGGCCGGCCATGCAAGCTGCCTACCTCCCAAGCTACGCTGAGATGATTAGCAGTATTTTCGTGAGTGGTACGTATTCAGATTGAACTGGATTGGATAAACTTTTATTTGGTCTTCCAAAACACAGATCACTGTGTTGCGGGCAGCTCCCACGTGGGGACTTGGATGCCGAGCTCCTGAACCCCCTCGCGTGCTTGGTGGACAGCCCAGAGCTGATCTGCCAAAGACGAGCTGCGGATTGCCGCCTCCCATTTGGCAGAGGTGATGTTCGATAAAGGAGAAAATTTGGTACACTGCTAGAGCATATGTTCTAATGAAGCTATTTCCCCACATTGTGGGCAAGGATTACTTGGGTATAAGTCAGGGTGCATAATGTGTAACATTTTCAAGGTAGGGTACATCCACGTTTTCAAAAGCCTTCATGGAAGTGCTTGGGGCCGAGTTACATTTTTGTGAGGTGGAAGCAAACTCCTTCTAGACAGGTGGAAATGTTTAGTGAGCTCATTATGTGTTGTAAGAATTTCGTGGTTATCCCCTTCAACGGTAGAACGCATCCCCGGTGAGGTGCGGTTGGAGAGGTCTCGCGCCGCCTCGTGTGCTGCTTCATTGAGATTGGGAGGGGAGTCGTTCATTTGTCCAAGGTGAGCTGGGAACCAACTCAGAAGATCATGCGTTATGTTTGTTCCATGTAGTATTCTACGCATTTGTTCTGAGACCATCCCCTTTGTGAAGGCCCGTAGTGCTTCCATGGAATCACTGTAGACGACTTCAATGTTATCCATCTTGGGTGCTAAGGCGATGGCAAGCTGTTCCGCGACGAGTGGGTCTTTCGTCCTGACCATTGTTGAGTTGACGACACAGCCAGCCCAATCGACCACCACTGCCACAAAAGCTTTCCCATTGCCGTAGGAAGCCGCGTAAACAAATACGACCCCTCGTTCCTCGTTTGAGACTTGACGAAGTATAATCCTGGCCCTCGCTACTCTT
Source organism: Rhipicephalus microplus (assembly GCF_013339725.1). Lineage (NCBI taxonomy): Eukaryota > Metazoa > Arthropoda > Arachnida > Ixodida > Ixodidae > Rhipicephalus > Rhipicephalus microplus. The sequence goes on along the minus strand of NC_051171.1, from coordinate 101,623,818 downwards.
CTTCCGATGTTGTGTTCTGGATGCATGTTTCGTGGTATAGGAGATACCGTGATATTCTCCCTGATGTCGGGAATATGATTGTAATTGCGTTAAATTGCCATTGGGTGCTGGCCCAGCTCCTGCAGGATCATTCTCCCCGACCTTGTTGTAGATAACCTTGCAAACTGTGCTCTCACTTGGGCTTCTGCTATTTCTTCGAGCGTGTTGTGAATGCCAAGATTAAGTAGACGCTCGGAACTGGTATGTATGGGTAGGCCCAGGACCTTCTTGATAACTTTCCTGAGGAGCACATTCAGTGTCTCGGACTCTGCTCTTGACCAGTTGTGCATTGCTGCCTCGTGCGTCAAGTGGCTTAGAACAAACGCATGCATCAACCTAATGAGGTTGTCTTCCTTGATCCAATTTCTTTTGTTGGTCACTCTGCGTATGAGGTGCACCACACTGTCTGTTTTCCAAGTTAACTTGACTATAGATTTGCTGTTAGCGCCGGTAGGCTGTATCAGCATGCACAGGACTTTGATGGAGTCGACCCTCTGGATGACATCCCCTCGATTTGTACGGAGGTGGATGTCTATCTCGTTTAATGGCTTCCATCCCTTGGGCTTCGGTTTCCGGCGTGTAGTCCGATACAGTAAAAGTTCTGACTTACTCTGGAAGCACTTGAGCCCAGAAGGACGAAGGCACTCTTCTACGGTGTCAATCACCTCTTCCAAGACGCTCTCATTCTGCCCCTCATTTCCGCCTGTGCACCAGATGGTAATGTCCTCTGCGTAGATGCTGTGCTTCAATCCTTTGATCCTTGATAATTTCTTTGACAGTCCAGTCATGGCAATGTTGACCAGCATTGGTGAAATCAATGCCCCTTGCGGCGTGCCACTTGCTTCTAGTTCGATTGCTGATGTCTCGACATCAGCAATCTTCATCACGGCTTTCCGATCTGTAAGAAAGGACCATACGTAGCCATAGAAAGCTTTCCCCAGACCAAGCTTGGAAATCGCTTTGAGTATGAATGAGTGGTAGATGTTGTCAAACGCTTTTTCTATATCTAGGCACAGAATGGCTCTCACGTCACTGGCTTCGTTGTCAATGACCTGGTGTTTGATAAACTTCATTGCGTCTTGTGTGGATTGCCCTGCCCTGAATCCAAGCATATTGTGTGTATATATGTCGTTATCTTCCATGTACGTGTTTATCCTCCTCAGTATGGCATGTTCTGCAACCTTGCCGATACATAATGTGAAGGATATTGGCCTCATGTTGTCCAAGTTAGGGGGCTTTTCTGGCTTAGGAATAAGGATCGTGCTGACCAGCTTCCACTGCTCTGGCACCCTGTCTTCTCTCCATGCTGCATTGATCACATTATTCAGGGTGTCAATTGAATCGTCATCAAGCTTACGAAGGGCCTTGTTTGGCATACGACCCGGGCAAGGGGCCGACCTGCCGTTGAGATTATGCAAGGCTCTTCTGATCTCGATGTTAAAGTCGCCTTCAAGACCAGGATTGGGCGTGCCCTTGTACTGTATACTTGGTGGTGCCAATCCTGTTTTGATTGGGAGGTACTTATGCACGAGCCGCTGCACCGCTTGCTGTCCTGCAGAGCGCCCTATCTCTTTTTGCTGAATTCGAGGGATAACATGCTTTTGATTTGTTTTGGCTGTGTTTTTGTTGAGGAGGTGTTTTAACATGTTTCATGTCTTGCCATTGCGCATCTGACCATTTAAGGAGTTGCAGATTTCGTCCCATTGCTGCCTGGATAGTGCGCTACAATGTTTCTCGATTGATCTGTTTAGCTCAGCTATGTTCTTTTGCAGTCTAGTTCAGGCGCTAACCCTTCCAACTGTTCATTAATGCTTGCTTTGCATCAAGAAGATGAGCGAGCCGGCTCTCCATTCATTCAACCTGAAAATTTGTGGTAATGGTGGAGGAGACGGATTTGATGTCCTTTTTAATTGGGTTGACTCATTGCTTCAAGCCTGGTCACTGGCCACCTTGTTCCCTTTCCATCCTTAACTTCCTGAAGTTATCCGAGTCTGTGAAGCAGAATTATCTCTGCTTCTTACGCTTCACGGAGAAGGCAGTGGCAAAAATGCAGTGGTCACTCCCTAGGCCTACAGCAAGGTTAATCCACTGGGCCTTCTTGATGTTCCTCCCAAATGTAAGATACGGGGTGGAATCCCTGCAGCAAGATGTACCAAGCCTTGTTGGTAGGCTGGAGTCCGTAATTAGGGTGAGATCAAATTCACTGACACTTTGCGAAAATCAATTCCCTTTCCCAGTGTTGTACTTGTAACTCAGTGTATGATGAGGGGCGTTGAAATCACCTGCTATGACGAGTGGACATTCCCCGGCGATAGTAACAGCTTTCTTTAGAACCATCGTGAACCCTTGCTTTTGTTCCTTTGGACGGCTATATATGTTAAGAATAAAAATGCTCTGATGGTTGCTGGTGTCTGGCACTATCTCTACCATGTTGTGTTCCAGCCGGCCTGCTTCTATTTTGAGGTCAATGGTTACGTGCGTTAATTTGTTGGATACGAAGGTTCAGACTCCCCTTCCTTCAGTTTCCCTTTTACAGGTCAAAATCCAGGCAGCGTTGATTGATATGTGGGGTTTAACGTACCAAAACCACCATATGATTATTAGAGACGCCGTAGTGGAGGGCTCCGGAAATTTCGACCACCTGGGGCTTTTTGACGCGCACCCAAATCTGAGCACATGGGCGTACATTATTTCCACCTCTATCGGAATTGCAGACGCCGCAGCCGGGATATCCAGGTGGCGTTGCTTGCGGTGAAAGGGTTTCTTGGAATAATATAATATGAGGCTTTTCTTCGATGCTTCTGATATACTGCTGTAGAGTTACCTTTTTTAAGGTAACCTCTACAGTTCCATTGCCAGATACGAAATGCTTCACGTAGTGCTGCCATCATGGTTATTACATGGGCCTCCAGAGCCTGGTGCTGCACTTGTCGACAGGTTTGGTACCACTAGTATTGGTGGTCGAAAAGGTGAGTTTGGTGCATGAGGAGGCCTTGCTGTGTTGTGCAGATATGCTTCGGCATTTCTAAAGCGCAATGTCATATGCTCTTCCAGTGCCGGCACGCTTGATTGTAGCCTGCCCAGCTGTTGGCTAAGATTGGCTACTACCTTGCTGAGTGTGTCAAAGACTTCTTTGATATCTGACATGGTTGTTTCGTTGGCTTCCACGTGCTCTGCCATGACTGCCCTCTTTCTTGTGGTTCTCGAGTCCCCCCTCCCCCGTTTTCGCCCTCAAGGACATCAACTAGCTGAGGCGTTGGCTGTGAAGACTGTGTGCTGGTTAGCTTAGAAAGAATATTTTTTATTTCCTTTAACTCGGCTGATAGCCTCTCATTCGATTTTGTAGGCCTCGCGTTTTCTTGTTCTAGTTGTGCAATTCCATTATGCCCTGGCAGCTTACTTGTCACCACCTCTGCCACGCCGTTGCGCACTCGCTCAGCTTAGCTGCCTTTCGGTGTAACTGCAAGCGTCCTCCCCGGGTTGGAAGGCGTGATCTCAAACTGAACGCCAGGCAGCTGGCCATTTGGGTGCCGTCCAGGCTGATCCGACCCTGATAGTGACCTTGAGAACTCGAGCTCCTCCGTGATTGGGAACGGGCCTTTGGTCTACATCCTCTTCTGGAACGCAACCTCCTCCTGGAGTGGGGCCGAATTTCCTGTTACTGTGTAGTCTGGATGTTCTGGGTCCCATAGGCTGGAATAAGCTGCTTGTCGTTGATGTCTGGACTCGATGTGATCGATGCGTCCCAGGCTTCTGCGGCTGCTCGCGATCGTTCTCAACGTCTGCGTCTGACAACGTATGGCACTGAGAACCTGCTTTTGCTCTCCTTGTCTGCCTTGGGATGGTGACCGTCGCACAGCCTGCATTTTGGATATCACTGGTGCAGCTTATCTGGGTTCTTGATCTCGCAGCCTCTGCAGATGGTTTCAGCTGGGTTCGGACAGACGTCAGACCGATGTGCCAGCTTTCCACAGACGTAACAAATGTCGATGTTATTGCGGTAAAGGGAGCACTGCAAAAGTTGAGGTCGATATCTTACGAATCTCAGCACTTTGTGTCCTTCGAATGCTGTGAAGATTGTCCCAATGTTCTTGATTATCTTCGCCTGCAGCGCGAGCGGGTTGTTCGCGTTCACAATCTTTCGGGCCACAATGTCCTGAGTATCCCTTACGTGGATCCCGCGAATCACCCCTTTACAAGTATCGTGGGGTTCCGTGGAGCACGAGCTAACCTCGAAAACTTTGCCTACGATGTCAATTTGCTTGACCTTGAAGTATCTTGAAGCTCCGTCTTGGTCCGGAGTGCTTGCCACCATAATGTTCTGCTGCAAGTTGGAACATATCATGTCCTGCATGGCCTCCTCCTCTTTGACGCTGGCCGCCAGTATTATCCCATCTGTCACTGCTCCAGCGCCAATTCTCGAGATATCTAATCCTCCACCTGGTCATGGCACAATTTGGCTAAAGTCCTTTGGTAATGGCGGCATGCGTCTTGCTCGGACGCTTGTATGCTTGGTGTCATGCCTACTACGACTGGCTCGAGCGTCTCCCCCAACGCCAGCCTTGGTGGAGTCCTTGGCAGCGGGAACGCTAACCGCGGCTACCTTATTCTTTGAGTGTCTCGTTTCGGCTTCCTTCCAACCCATGTCTTTCGTGCAATCCTCTGGAGAAATGTCCGCTCCATCTACTTGGTATTCCATTTTCAGTTGCAGGTTCTGGATCGCACAGAGCGTTGAGTCACGTTGGCGCCGGGACAGCAAATCGGCAGCAATTGCCTCCTTGGTTAGGCTTAAATCATCCGGTGGTGTTGCCCAAAAATGGTTTAAATGTCCACTCACCGGCACAAAGGTGGTATCTGCTGATGTCTTGAGAACTTAGGCACACGATGTGACTGAAAACTGGGCGACAAATTTGTGGATACCACAGAAAAGCATTCTTGAAAGCAGGAGCCGATCTTCGCGCGTCCGCACTGGTCGGCACCTAGAGCATTTGCTCCATGCTACATCCTACAATGCAGCACAAACGCGTTTCAAACGCAGTGTCTTTGGTTGGTGCCAAGGCATGAAGCACGACTGCGTTCTAAACGCGCTGCATTAAGGGCAGTGACAAGTCAAGTTCAAGACAAAAATGATTCTGAGTACGGAGGAAAGATAGAGCAGAATCCATTTTCTCTTTATTTTTACGGTCTTTGGCTTCATGCGATTGCCGCCACATAAAGTCGACACTTTGCTCGGGCTGCTGCGCCCCGCCATGTCCAAGCCAAGTACTCCGTGGTGGCCATCGTGCCACAGACTGACAGGAACGCACTCCTTTGTATCTGGTGGCAGGAGGCACGCTGCTAGTCACCGGTGTGCACCAACCTTAATGCTGTCCATCCTTGTCTTCGGGCAAACACGCCACAACGCGCTCCCCTCACCACAGATGTTGGAGCGGTGCCACGGAGTTACACCTTCCCTCGCAAGGCGCAGTGACGCTCTCTTCTTAAGCTGTCACGCGCTCGTCACTTTTCGCCTCTTACTCGCTTCCTCCCCCCTCGACCGCTCACAACGTTCGAGCGCACATCGGGTGAACGCTCTGACGGCTCGTTTTCCCTCTCCCTCGCTTCACCCCCTCCACCGCTCACAATGTTCAAGCGCACATCGAGAGAACACTCTTTCTACTCGTTTGTGGAGGGTACGCAGGAAAGCGAAGCTCCTTCACCTGCCGAAACATGTGCCGAAGTTATTTGACCTGACCCGGCTGCCGCCAGCGTTGCGTGGTTAACAGAGCCAATCACGCTCGCCAATGGCAATGTCCCGCCTGCAACACCGATGAGGCACGAGCCAGGAAAGCAGAACGCAAGCGTCCGCAGTGAAAGACCAAGGGCACCAACGACACGCGAGTCAAGGAAGCAGAGCGCGAGTATCTTCGACGCATCGACAACACCGACAAGATGCGAGCCAAGGAAGACAAGTGAAAGTGTCGATAGCGGAAGGCCAACACCGGCAAACCCTCGACGTCGCCGTCGACGGCAACGTTTCAAAAGTGCCGCGTGCCCTCCACCAAAGCGTCCGCCCGCAATAATGTAGAGGAGTCTCGCCGCCGCAACGCGGATCGCATTCACCGCGTGGCGCGTGGCGAAAGACGTCCGAGATGCTGCCAGTAACACTGGGGCTGACGCACGCTTCCGACGAGAGTTCCTGCAACACAGCTTCGGTTATAGTCGCCAGACACGCGACCGTCTGTGGTTCGACAACAACCTGTCCAAGTCGGTTCCATCCGCAACCGCAAGCAGCGGAAGGCGGTGACCGAACTGATTCCACGCGGACCCGCCCGACATCGTGATCTGCGCCTCTTGCAAAGAGGTGCTGACGTCGCGCAAGGTTTCGACGATGAGCGTCGCGTATGATTACCGTTACCCGCTTAACCCGACGGAACTTCCCGAGCTCAACCTGTCTTCCAGCGCCCGCGTCGACGCCCGTTTCAACTAGGTCAACGCCTTGCGCACCACTGCTGCTGCGCATCTCATCATGGTTCCTTCTGGGGAGATGGTCCATAATTTTTGCCATCAGATACATCCATATACATATGTCCTGGATATGTATATGGATGTATAAATGTAAAGAAAAAACGTGCATAGAAAAGAATCACATCCACGGAGTGTATGATGATAAGTGGGGCGAAGCTTCCGTTTGTCCGTCCATGCGTCCGCGCTTCTATCCATTCGATCGTGCTTCCATCCGTCCATCCATTCGTGCGTCCGTCCATGCATCCATCCATGCATCTGTCAGTTCGTCCGTGCTTCCGTCTGTCCAAGCGTCCATGCATCTGTCGGTGCGTCCATCCACCCATGCATCCAGATGGATGAACGGGCAGAGGCACGGGCAGACGGAAGCACGGACGGCTGACAGACGCATGGACGAACGCACGGACGGGCGGACTGAAGCACAGACGCATACGCAGACTCGCGGATCGAGGTACAGACAGGTGGACTCATGAATGAACGGTAGCATGGACGGGCAGACAGATGGACGGATGGATGAAAGTGCGGACAGATGGAGGGAATCATGCACGCACGCAAGCACACATGGGCGGGCGCAAGAAAGGATAGACGGATTGATGCTAACATGCACGGACAGACAGACGGACGGACACGTGGACAGATGGACAGAAGCACAGAGGGATGGACAGAAGCACGAATGGATAGGCAGATGAAAGGACTGATGGAAGAACGGATGGGCGAATGGACGGACGCGTGGACGGTTAGAGAAATGGACGGACGGATGGGTGGACGCTTCACCCCACTCATCATCATTCACCTTGTGGATATGCTGTGAAAGCCACTAACGCCATTTAGTAATATTATTCTCAAGGACCTTAGAGTAACGGTGTATGGTCTCTACGGGACCAGAGTAGCGCAGCTGCTTTCCAACACCGCTGGCGCCGCCAGAAGACATGCATTGTGGGGAAGCTGACGCTCAGGCCAATTTTGTATTTTCTGACGCCACCGCCACATTGGCGCGAATCATCTCCAGTCAAGTTCAAAGCGAATCCGGCTTGTCCTCGTGCCTTTTATGAATGTGCTTAGTGGATGCGTGCGGGTGACTGTGAATCAGCTCTATGTGCGCACCAGGCCTGCAGTTCTACCATCACAGCCTTAGGAATGTTACAAGGACTAGCTAAACCTGTAAAAGATGTTTTACCAGCTGCTGAATGCTCCCTCGATGGCGGTGTACATGACATAACCTATCTTCATGTAAAAGAAATATATTTATTCGCTAGTGACGTAGCTACGAGGGCCCGGTCGTTGAAGTCGCTGAATTTTACAACGAAAGCTCTGACGAGATCACAAGGGCCTATCCCGAATCTTTCACGTGGTAGCAAAGTACTCTACCTCTAAGTCACGCCAATAGTACGGGCCATACTCTAAACTGACTTTATGTAGGCTGCAGATCGGGTAAGAATTCGCGTTTACGTGGGAAATAAATCATTTTAGAACAGTGAAGTAAGAACTGTGCGCCACACAACGGGAATTGGGCGAAGAGTGCACCGTTATGCTCTGACGAACTTCAAAAGCCAAAGGCATAACTCTTCATTGAGTTATATTCACCGTGACTAATCAGGCGATTTCATGTACCGTCAAGGTCTACGAATGTCGCTTATTTAACCAGCGTAACGTGAATACTGAATGTTTCCACTCGTTAACTGGTCAGAAATTACGAAAATTTGTGAAAGGTGAAAGTCACAAGACAAAATAAGTTGATAACGTTCGCTCCGCACTTTTCGCCACATGCTGTGCAAGAGAGAACGTCGCTTTTTTTTACCACGTTATTTAGTCAGCTCCACGTCGCGCTTCGTTGGCAGTCAGGTAGAAAAGCGGCCAGAAAGCGCTGAAAACAGTGCCTGGAGGGTGCAAGCCAAGCTAGAATGAGCTAGAATGTCAATATGCAACACGGCCAAAAAAAAAAAAAAGAAGCATGGCAGGGGTGCTGCCTGCTAAAACAGAGAGTGACTTCGCCGCATAGCTGGTTGCTAGCCGGACAAGGTTGCGGACCTATGCGCTAGTCTGGTCCCGTAGGGACCATATACACACCGTCATCTATTGAGAAAGTTATAAACCAGAGATGGCTACACACTACATATGAAAGAGGGACCCCACGGCCTAAGCAGCTTCGCCCTTAAAAAGTCACAGATGTTTAAATCAATATCTCGATTAATCGACATTTTTATGGGTGCTTCAAAACCAGTATCCATTTATAAAGTAGCCTTGTTTGTATAAGAATGGAAGCTGGAACGAATAGGTATGCGTTAATTTTGGTTGATGCAGCACACCCGAGAGGTGGACGAAGAAAAAGAAACCTATATATTATTGTCATTTGATTGCCTTATTTTTTAAAATCTCCTGACGTTCTTCATCTTCAAATAATATCCTAAATTTCCAACTTCGCGTTCTTGGCCAATGACCCAGAGTGGGCACGCGGCATAGATTGAATGAAAAACTAGCAAACAAATAATACTGGCCTCGAAACCTACTTGCTAAAGCGCACCTTGGTTGGTTGATTGGTTGTTCTTCAGAGTCCTGGCGCAAACCACCCCGGGGAATCGGCGATGAAATGGACGGTACCTCATTTGTGAAATTGAATTGTTTTACCATCTGGTTGATTAAGATTGGGATGTTTAAATGAAGGACATATTGGTAAACGATAGATTAGATATAAAATAAATCGATGTAATAAAAACAACGAGCAAGCTAATATGGTTTGAAATAAAGTGAATTTATGCCTCAGGTTAACATTCTATTTGTTCTGTTGCCTTTAGAAAATTGCATACGGCCTCGCCAACGTTCCTGAAGCTAAGTCTCTTTTCAGTTGCTCCGAAGGAAACGACCACCGAAAGGGATAAACTTAGAGCCAACCTACGGAAAAGTTTGTCTAACGGTATCTTCCTTTGATTTGTATATAACCTACATGTTAAGAGGAAATGACGAAGTAATTCACTCTCATCGCAGGGGAGAGATAGGGGAGACTGTTCCAGACCAGATCTCTGTAGATAAAAGTTCAGGGGGTGGGGACTCGGCATTTTATTCTCGTAATTGATATCTCCGCCATTCTAGAGGAGCACCATCGATTTTTCCAGGGGTATTAAATGCGAAGCATTTCTTAGCGAACTTTGGCAGCTTTGAGCGTATCTATCTATCTATCTATCTATCTATCTATCTATCTATCTATCTATCTATCTATCTATCTATCTATCTATCTATCTATTCTATCTATCTATCTATCTATCTATCTATCTATCTATCTATCTATCTATCTATCTATCTATCTATCTATCTATCTATCTATCCATCTATCTATCTATCTATCTATCTATCTATCTATCTATCTATCTATCCATCCATCCATCCATCCATCCATCCATCCATCCATCCATCCATCCATCCATCCATCCATCCATCCGTCCATCCGTCCATCTATCCAACCATCTATCCATCTATTCATCTATCCATCTATCCGTCCATCCATCTATCCATCTATCCATCCATCCATTCATCCATCTATCCATCCATCCATCCGTCCATCCATCCACCCGTTCATCCGTCTATCTATCTATCTATCTATCTATCTATCTATCTATCTATCTATCTATCTACATCTATCCTATCTATCTATCTATCTATCTATCTATCTATCTATCTATCTATCTATCTATCTATCTATCTATCTATCTATCTATCTATCTATCTATCTATCTATCTATCCTGCCACCTACAACTTTTAGCTCTCCATCGTTCCGATAATATTATCGATACCAAACTTGACATGGCATAAACATGACTGTATGAAGAATATATTTGACTAGTGATACCATGAAAATCATGTATATGCTGATGACATGGACTTGTTTCCTGCTGACAATGACATTTATGCTCTACAGCAAAAATTACAAACATACTTGAACATGCTAGAAAGATGGCCGCAGTCGATTTCAATGGCTTTAAATTTAAATAAGAGTGCTCATATGGCGTTGTTCATAGCCGATTCAATTTCAATCGACATGGTATATAATCAGGAACCCATTCCGCAAGTAGACTTCCTTAAATATTTGGGTGTGTTGTACGGTGAAAAACTTGAATGGAGTCCACATAAAAAGTACTTTGCGGCTAAGGCTCAACAGGGTTTAGGCTTACTGCGAAGAATGAGTAATCGCAAATTCGGCGTACGTAGAGACACCATGCTAATGGTATACAAATTGTATATGCGACGAATATTCGAATTCGGACGTGTCTTGTCTTTCAGGAGGACCTGCGTATAAAACCAAGCCGTTGGCTTCCTTGGAGCGAGAAGCTCTGCGCTTTTGCCTGAGGCTCCCTTGGTTTTCAACAATTAATGCTATCTATCAGAAAGCGCGTCGGCCAACATTGCTCGGTCAATTTCGCTTGTTAACAGTACAGATATTTCTAGAATTTACAGATTACCAGTGAGAAGAGCTGAATACGTTTTCATCAGTGACCCGGATTTGTTCTTTCTTGCTCAAAGGCCTCGTTTTTATACACCGCAGATGATTTATGTACAAAAGAAACTGACAAGTGTAAATGTCATCATTAGTGAGGTAATTGCATGTGATATCTCAAACCATATTTTTAACATATGATAAAATCAGATCTATTCCGCACAATATAAATTTAAATCCCGCAAATTTTTAGAGTACAGGCTAGCATATTTCTTGCAGCATACACAGACATGTAACATAATAGGCACAGGTGCCTCCGTCAATGAGAAAAGGGCAGGTGTAGGAATAGTCTCCCAATCATTTGGCCTGATCACTTGGCGCGAATCTCCCCATCACTTGACCTGATTTCACTCCTGTTTTTGAGGCGGAGGTAATAGCAGTCGTCATGGCACTGCGAAAACTTCCGAGGAATTAGTACAGAGCAATAATAATTACTGATTCGCTCTCGGTATGCACAGCTCTTACAACTTCTCATACATCTCGTGCCATCACGACGTTACGATTTTCAGTTCTGTCTCAGCTGAAGTACTTAAAATTAGTATGGGTACCAGGTCACTGTGAGTTAACAATAAAATAAATGACCGACGTCTTAGCCCGCTCATCGCTAGATCTCCCAATAATTTAGGTTTGCCCGCTAGTAGAATACATCACCACAATCAGGTTTAGAAGATCAGCTACACACACAGATAGGATGGAAACAGTAACCACGTGGACAGAATACAAACACCTAAAATATCCAAGGAAATCGTGGTGAAGCCATTCTGAACAATCAGAAGTGATTATCCCCAGATTTCGATGTCGTGTCCCCCCATTAAACTTTTACTGGTACAAAGCTGGTCTCACGATGTCACCTCTCTGCCAATTCTGCGGAGAACTGGAAAATATCGCACATTACTTTTTTTCATGTGCAAGATATTCTGGTATCAGAACTCGACTTCTAATTTCTCCTTTTACAAAAATACGCCTGACTTTATCGGAGGAAAATGTTTTAAGCTTCAGTGACTCAGGTTCGGGATACTGCCACAAGGATGCCTTTGATGCCGTGTGTAATATTATCATAACTACTCAACAAGTACCATTTTAATCTGGTATTTAATAAAATTCTTCGTTATTTCGGTAAGTTTAAACTTAAGTTTTAAAATTATTTCCGTCAGGTTATTATGGCAGTCTAAAATACCGGCTCAAGAACATAATAGTTGTAGTGAAATAGAATATTTTACGTATTAATGCAATTTCCCTTCTTTTTTTCTTTGCTTTTAAGTTCCATGGCTTACCTAAAATAACATATAATAGTCTCTACGTTGCATTCTTGGTCAATCTCCAAAGTGGTTACGTGCCATGTATCTAGGATAGCAAAGCAAAGCAAGGTATGTTTATCCAGTGTTTGAATTGAGGTGCATCTTATGCGCTGAAGCTCCTGCTTATAAGCTTCATCCAGCTTCTCGAGAGACAAACTTTGAGGTTATGCTTAGGTCTTCGGTAACTTGTGGCAACCGAAGTTTTGGATATTGAAGCTAATCTCCTTTCACTTGCTCTGTGGTTTAAATTGTTAGTAGTGAATTCATTCTTCAGCGTCTGAATGAAGGCTGTATGAAAACAGCGGGAGGGTTTAGAAACACTTGTTATTGCCCATGCTGGCTTGTACTTCAAAGCATAATAAGAAAGAATTCAAAGGCCTCAAGTTTTAGTTATACTAAGCTTTCTTGATGAAATAAGCGTTAATATAATGATCTGTGTGTAATCAGCAATAGCCATTCTTCATTTTTTTTTCAAATTATACAAAGCTAGTCTTGCTCCGCTCATAAATATATTAACGATTGTCTGATACGAACGCTAACAAAGACAGTCATGGCAATGGGTGCTTCACACTTTGAACAAAACTGGGGCATTGAGATCTTCTATACTATTTTAGATTGGTCGTTCTCTCTCCGTGTTCCAAATTTCGCGCACATACTTATAGCAAACGTTTTAGCAATCCATCTAAGTCCGCGTGTTACGGGAAGCGTGATGGCATATAGGGATGCCGATTTTGTCGACAGTCATAGAGCTACATTTGTGCAGTCTCTGACTATACGAGAACCGAGTGTTGGCTACTGTACGTGCGATGAGAGCACGTGTGATGATATACTGAACGTACGAAGCGGTGGATGGAGGGTCAAATAGAACCAGGGCGTCGAAAAGTCGCAAGGAATGACCGCCAAAGAGAAGATAAAATGGTGAGCAGCCAGAAGTTTCATTACGCAGTGAGTTGTAGGCGAAGGTGACGAACGGGAGGGCGATGTCCCAATCGGTGTGCATGGTCGTCACAAAGGTACATGGAAAGCATGTCCATCAGTGTGTCGTTGAGGCGTCCGTTAAGTCCTTTAGTGTGAGGATGTTAAGAAGTCGTGAAGCTGTGTCCGGTAGCACAAGATCGAAGGAGGTCGTCAGCCACACGAGACAGGAACCAACTACTAGGGTCCATGATCGAGTAAGAAGGAGCGCCATGCTGAAGAATGGTGTCGTGAAGAATGAAGTTCGCAAAGTCCGTTGCCAGAGCTGTGTAGCAGGCTGGTCTGCGCTAGTTTAAACCAGCCTTTCTGGCTTCTAATACTTTCTCTCCCTGTCATTCATTGGTAACCAATAATGTGTCATTTGCCATGGAATAAAACATAATGGCAACAGGAAACAGTAAAGAAACAAACAGTGCATGTTAGAATGGTAACTTCTTAGACCAGGGTGATTGCCGTTAAAAGAAATAAAACCTGAGATCTTTATATTATTATGTTGGGTTCTACAAGCTAAAACCATGATCTTATTTTCATGGACGTCAAAGTGGAGGGTCCGAAATTTTGACCGTCTGGTACTCTTTAGCGAGCACTGATATCGCACACTGCACGAGCTTCTGGCATTTTGCCTTCATCGAAATGCGACCGCCGTGCCCGGTTCCGAACCTCGCAACCAGGTGTGTGTGTGGGGGGGGGGGGTCAATCCACTATCCAGAATTTCTCTATTTGCAAGCATATATATACAAGCACACTTGCAAACACACGCACAAGCATACAATAAGAATAATAGAAACCCACCCGACCTTCTGGTCAGCTGCTGAGCGCGTTAACCACTAATCACCATCGCGGACTTGAGAGTTAAATGAAATACCTAAAAATGAGCCGTAAACACAGCCAGGAAGAAAAATCGCTTGTCTATCATACGCAAGGAGAGCTGAGTTTGTGAGATGAAATGCAAAAAAAAAAACCGTGCGGGCTCCAGACAAACACTAACAAAAAAAAGCAACTAGACGATTCACTCGCACGCTGGAAATGTACAAAAAACAAGAAACGTCTCTGTTGAATGCTGACACATTGTCTTGCTGCTTTCGTTAGATGAAGTGCGTACAAGCGCGTTCTCCACCAGGTGCTAAAAGCATCGGGGTGGGCTTGTAGCTGGGAACAATAGGCGACGGAGACCAGAGCGAGTTTATTTCTGCCTGTGTGACGTAGGGCTGTAAATGGATTTGGGTTTGTTCTACTGGTGTACAAGTATGCGCTGTAGTGAAAAATACTAGATGTGCTCGACTTCTGCAACTCGGCATCACTCGGCTCGCACTCATACGCATTGGTCAAAGGGGTTGGGGTTGGGGGTGAGAGTGGCGGTTGGTGTTATCGAATAACTCGAATAATCAAAGAACGGAAATACATTATATATTATCAATTGATTTCGCACCCTTTACTAATTATTGGTTCATCCATTTTACCCCCCTTACTCTTTAGAGGCGCGAAACACACGAAGTTTGACCATATTCATTATATGGTACCATGGGTCTCACAAGCAGCCGAGCAAAGGCATTCCGGCAAGAGACCAAGGCTTTGAAAGCCGTTGTGCACACTGTTAAAATGTCCAATGTACTTTTATTTCTAATTGCCGGTTCTCAGGAGGGTTACCTGACACAATCAAATCTTCTACGGGCTTTCAAAACACGCTTTTTGTTTGTACCACTGTCTTCTACCAGTGTTCTTAGTATAACATATTAATGCTTCTTGACCGAGACATCCATAACGAGTTACTTAAACGCCTCTTTTCTACGCGTCAGTTCTATTCTGCTCATATCCAATGGGAGAAGGGCAGTTTTTTTCAACGCCTTAACACACCGCCAGATGGCGACATTACTCAAAGCTTTGGCGTGACTCATGACGTTCATTCGTAGCAAAAATAGCTCTGCAACGCATCTGATTAGCCTAGATGTAACTCTTATTCTTCTTCTATCTCTTGCCTTTCTATTATTCCCCTTTTCCCCACCCCAAGTGTAGGGTAGCCAACCGAGCCAAGCTTCGTTAACCTCCCTGCCTTTCCTTTCTATTTATCTCTCTCTCTCTCTCTGCCTTCCCCACTGATGCTCTTCGCGTGAAAAAATCATGGTCAGCCAACAGGGAAGGCACAGCGCGCATGCGCTTCCCTCTAATCGGGGATTGGTTATCAATAACTTTAACAAGCCACGAGGTGAGGACCTTAGCCCAAGTTTGGCGAACAATCAGTCATGCTCGTCTGGCTGTCACAAAACTTCATTTGAACCCGCTCTCACCATTGGCTACTACCTGCCACAGGCACCCAGGACCACAATGCCATGTTTAAGCGTTATGCAATCATAGCCGTCGGGGGCTATATGCATCGTTAAGCGTCAACTTAAATGCATTTACGTAAAACGGTGCTTGAACTGTCAAACACAAACAGACCTTGTGTAAGCTTCCCTTCATCAATGTAACATAGCCGTTAAACAATTTCTTTAAGGAAACGTTTTGCTTTCGTGTTATGCTGATTTCAATGATAGAGAGATCAACCATGTTGTTCATTCACTGCGACAAGCGTTGTGCTCAAGATGGTTGGCTGGCATTGCGACGACATGTGAGGTGCGAGCAACGAAGTACGTTATCAACGCGTTTACACGCTGTAAAAACTGGTGTCATCTTGTCGGGGACAACTGTCAGCCACATGCGTAAACAAGTTTCTGTAGTTCTGATGCAGCTCAGAGGCGGTTATATTGGCCTTCGCTGATCTGTCAACTCGCGCAAAGAGAGAGAGAGAGAGTTAGAAAGGAAAAGCCGGGAGGTTAACCAGATATTGGCATCTGGTTTGCTACCCAGCGCTGGGGGCGGGGATGTAGGGGCAAGAAAGAGGGGTTAGATAGAGAAAAAAAAACGCACGCGCACTCATAAAAAAACGAAAACACACACAAGAAGGGCGTTCTAGCTACAACCGTTCAGTAAGGCCGGTCGATCGCAAAAAGTGTAGTAGCGCTTTCAGGGCCCTCTTCTGTGAAGTCACATCCTGACGATACTGCAGAATTCCCTGCTCCGACAAAGGTTGATCATCTGATTTGTGGACTTCCTTGCAAAGGCATAGTCGTTGTTTACTATACGCTAGGCAGTCACAAAGAATATGTTGGATTGTTTCCTCTTTGCCACAGTGGCCACAGGCTGTGGTGTCGGCCATCCCAATGCGGAAAGCGTAGGCGTCGGTAAACGCAACGCCCAACCACAGCCTACATAACAGGGTCTGGTCTGCTCGGCAAAGCCTCGACGGGACTTGAAGACTTAGCGTAGGGTCAAGCGAGTACATTCGGGCATGCTTGAAGTGTGGCTGATTTCATTGCGATGTGATTTGCTGGCGAGCAAGTCTGCGGAGCTTTCGTGCAGCATCTGTCCTAGAAAGTGGTAGTCGCAGTTTATGATCTGTGTGGGCTGAGCGGGCAGCTTGATCGGCCCGTTCATTGCCAATGATTTCGCAGTGACTGGGCAACCACTGAAATGTAATTTCGTGCCCTTTCTCAGTCAGGTGGTGTATAACCTCTGCTATCTCTAGTACCAGCTGCTCGTGTGGTCCACAGCGTAAAGCTGATAGTAGAGACTGCAGTGCCGCCTTCGAGTCGCAGAAAATAGTCCACTTGCGTGTAGGTTGATCAACTACAAATTGCAACGCGACACGAAGTGCTGTCAATTCTGCTGCCGTTGATATTTTTGCGTGAGATGTCTTAAATTTAATTGTCGTGGCCAACCTTGGTATCACTACTGCTCCTGTAGAGCTGTCCGGCTGAACCGATCCGTCAGTGTAGATATGTGTGGAGCTTTGATATTTCTCATACAAGAGAAGTAGTGTGAGCTGTTTAAGAGCCGGTGACGACAAATTGGCCTTTTCCTGGACGCCAGGTATGTTAATATTAATCATTGGTTGAGCGAGGCACCATGGCGGAGTCACAGGTCTAGCGGCAGGAGAGAACGAAGTTGGGATCGACTCACCATATGCGGTCACTGTTTTGCAGTAAGATGTGCATGGTCGACCACTGGTAGAGAGGCTAGGTGATGTCGAGGGGTTCGAGCAAGGTGTCGTATATGTGTCCTCAGGACTTCTACATTAATGTGGGTCTTGATGAGGTGGTCCCTTGTGATGGTGATAGTTGCCGCTGTTGACGCACTTTGGGGCAAGCCTAAACATATCCGGAGTGCTTGAGCCTGGACAATTTGAAGCATTCGTATGCCTGTTTTACTTGCGTTGGTTAACACAGGTAGGCTGTACCGAAGGAATCCAAGGAAAAGAATCCTGTATAGTTGCAACATAGCAGTTGTGGACATTCCCCAGTTCTTTCCAGCGAAGAACTTGAACAAATGACAGATGCCTGTCAATCGCCTTTTCATGTATGATACATGTGAGCTCCATGAGAGGCCTCTGTCAATTATAACACCTAGGAACTTGTATGATCGGAGGGGATGTATTCTTTCGCTGTTTATCAGAACGCTGTAGTTATGCATTGGTTTGCGCGTAAATGCCACTAGTGCACATTTCTCAGAGGAAATTTCCAGAACTCGTTGACGGAGGTAAATAGCTCTGAATTCGCGCTCGCAGCTGTAGACGTGTTACTGCAGACGTCCAAATGCCGATGTCGTCCGCGTACATTGACAATCTGACAGTACTTGGCAGATGCTCATTGAGAGCTATTAGCGTCCGGCTGAATAGTACAGGGCTAAGTATGCCACCCTGGGGAACACCATGGTGGCTGTAATGTAGCGACGTGTCACCATCCTCGGTTCTCACGAAAAAGGATCGCTCAGAGAGATAGCTGCGTAGCCACTGAAACATCCGACCACCCACTCCTACCTCCTTGAGAGCGGTGAGGACAGCTTCATGTGTGACGTTATCGTACGCCCCTTTAACATCAAGAAATAAAGAAGCGCAGAGATGCTTACGGCCTTTTTTGTGTCGCACGTAGCTGACCAGGTCTATGACGCTATCAATTGATAAACGGCCACGGCGAAATCCCGTCATAGCGTCCGGGTAGATGTTGTGATGCACCAGGAACCATTCTAACCGTTCAAGTACCATCCTCTCCATCACTTTGCCCAAGCAACTAGCCAGTGCAATCGGGCGGTATGATGCGAGCACCAATGGTGACTTGCCAGACTTCAGTAATGGAACCAAACGGCTGGTCTTCCAGTTAACTGGGAGGGTGCCTTCTCGCCACGAATCGTTGTATGTCTCGAGGAGGGCACTCCTCGCACACTCACCAAGGTGACACAGTGCTCTGTATGATATTCCATCAGGCCCGGGTGCTGATGTCCGTGTACACAAAGCCAGTGCTGCTTTAAGCTCATTAATAGAGAAAAAAATTGGTCCATGTGGTGATCGTGTGATGTGCCACCACGTGAGAGCTTGGAGATGTTGGGATCTGCGAGTTGACCAGATAAGTTGGCACAAAACTCTTCTGCCAAGTCGACCTCCGATCTCTGTTGAGAGAGGGCTAGAGCCTTGAATGGAGACCGCTGAATTGGAGATGTCCGGAGCCCTCTTATTGTGTTCCACAAGTGTGATAAAGGCTTGCGAGCATCTAGCGAAGCGCAGAAGGCTGCCCAACGTTGGGACTATAGCTTGTCTATGCGGCGTTGTATCTTCTTCTGAAAACGTCTAGCGATTCGTAAATCGTCGATTGCTTTCGTGCGTCGGTACCTTCGTTCCGCACGCCGTCGGAGAGCCCGAAGTCGTTCTAATTCCACATCAAAATCGGTTACTCTCGAAGAGCATGTAAGGGTGCACACTGTGTCTTGCACTGTGGACTTGATCACCTCTTCTAAGTCAAATGAGGTGTTCTCTTGACAGCAATCTTCCATGAAAAATTCAAACTCGGTCCAGTACACTATTTGGATAGTTTTGTGTACCTTGCAAGGTGATAATCCTCAGATCTTGACATATGTGGGAACGTGGTCGCTTCCATGTGTTTCTATGTCCGCAAACCATCCGGCACATCTGACGAGACCTCGAGAAACAAAAGCCAAGTCAAGGCAACTGCTGTATCCAGGGCCACGTAAAAATGTTGGGCTGCCGTCACTTAACAAGCACAGCTCGTTGTCTGAAGCAAACGTTATCAGACTTCTACTCTTTGCGCTGATCTTCAGGCTCCCCCATAGTGTATGGTGGGCGTTGAAGTCTCCGATGATCACCCATGGGCCAGGAGTGGATGATAGGATGTGTCCTAGTCTTCTGTGGTCAAATCTACTTGATGGCGACAGGTATGCACCGACAACAGTGACAATAAGCCTTTTTTCTTTACTGTTAAGCATATATATTGGTTATCGTTGTCAGGTGGTACAGACCGAAGAATGTAGGTCATGTCACGTCGAATAAGCAGCAGGACCTTGCTGTTTCCACTATAACAAGCTCACATAAATGATTCGTATCCGGAGAGTCTAATAGCGCTCAATAAATTGGGCTCGCAGATGACGATGATGGGAAACATATTGGTGGAAACGAACCGACGGAAATCTGCAACGCGTGATTTCAGTCCCCGTGCATTCCACTGAAAAATTGTTGCTTTTTTGACCTCTTCCCTGAAAGACAGTGGCTATCGGGCCATTATCTACACAAGAGCCGCCAGTACTGGACTCAGAGCGTCCAGTACTTGAAGTGCACTTCTGGCTGACGTTGTGCGCATGTTGTTTAACACCGTGCGAATGGCATTGATTAGGGGTCGTAGAAAAGCAATCACTTGCTTATCCAACTTCCGCTGCTCCTCTGTTGTCGCAGCTTGCTCCGATGAATGCGGCTTCTGATGTGGTTCTTCCACAAGTTGCGTGCGCGTAAGTGGCGGCCACTCTTCAGTAGAGAGAGATCTACTTGTTTTCTCTCTTCCATCGTCTGCGTTCGCCGCGGTGTACCCTGCAGTGGGCGCCGTTCCCAGATGGGTTGACTTACTTTTTGTAGTTGACTGTGTTCTTCGCGAAGATCTTCGACGGTGACGTCGTCGTCTTCGCCGGAGTTTTTCCGCGGCCTTTTTGTGGGTAGAGCTGTCTCGCACCATTTGTCTAAGAATAGTAAACTCCTTCTTTATGCGTGGACAGTCTTTGAAACATGCACTGTGGGCACCTTGACAATTAGGGCACTTTAGTATAGTTGCGCTGCATTTGTCCTCGGTGTGTGGTTCTGAGCATCGGGGGCACACTTCGGAGCTCCTGCACGCTCCCTGCACATGGCCGATCTTCTGGCACTTATGACATTGCATAGGTTTTGGAATAAATGGTCGGACCTGGTGACGAAAGTGGCCAACCTTCACATGGGAGGGGAGACGGTCCTCTTTGAACGTAATTCTCACACAATGTGTGTTACCAAGGCGGCTGACATTAACAATGACGTTATCTTCATTTACCGGTTTTATTATCACTGAGAGATCCGAGTTAGGAATTTCAGTGGCGATGTCATAAATGACTCCTGTTGAAGCGGTGCTATCAGCTGGTATTATAGATTTGACAGTGATGTTACCCAGTTGCGTTACTTTCTGGAGCGCGTTTAGCACACGTGGGTTCAGCACATCGATTGCCAAGATGTTCCTTCTTGCGTTTAGACGTATTTCTTTGATCTGATTTGGCGTAATATTTTCGAGATACACAGAGAGCGCTTGCCTGTTCAGCCCGCGTAGACTGTCGGTAGCCTTCAGCGGCACAAACAGGATAGAGTGAGGCCATCGCTGAGGGGCAGTTTTCACGGTAGTCTTGCTTGATGCCGAAGATGCATTGACAATCCGTCTTTTAGCCTTGCGGTACAGGACGGGTTGGAAGCCGCCGTCCGAGGACTCTTCGCTTGATGCGGACTACAGTTCAGTGTCCTCACTCTCGCTAGACGCGTTTCCTCGCTTCCTCGAAGCAGTCCCCGTGGTCGAGCTGGACTTGGACGGTGCCCCGTGAGGTTGAACATCCATCACCACGATATATGGGGCGATAGACTCCACAACTGCGGCGAAAAATGCAGAAAAGCAGAAAGACGAGCAAGATGTGTTCCGTAAACGAATCACTTCTTCTTCCAACTCCGCGCAAAGAATTACCGTTATGAACCTTGGCTGAGCAGATTCACGGAACTAGGTTTTTCCTGCGTTTAAGCTTTTGGAGTAGTGATACCACTCCAGAGTGGCACCTATGGGCAAAAACAGAGTATAACAAGAATGTAAAACAAGACTCTGCTCTTGTGCCTGAAATAGAAAGCGATAAGGTTACTTGTGTTAATTTACATTACCAATGCGGCAATCAATAACGCAACACAGAGCCGCTCTCTAGAAAATGATATGTTTTTCACCTCACCGTTGCTATATTTAGCGTGGAATATTTTACAGCGCAACGGGTTAGAACAGACAGAGAACCCGTCGCGCTGTAAAATATTCCACAATGAACATCCAACAACTCACCCTGCTCGCGATTCTGCTGTTTCTATATTGAAAGCGTGACCTGGTGACTCAATATACTACCATTTATTTGATGCAGGTGTACATCCGCCTCAACTGTGGATGAATTTCTGACCCATACGAAGGAAGCAAACAGAGAAGGAACCTCTCACGGTGGTCTTGTAGTTAAGGCACTCAGCTGTTAACCCGCAGTTCGCGGGATTGAATCCAGGACGTGGTGGCTGCATCTTCAATGAAAGCGAAAATCTTTGATGTCGATGTACTTAGATTTAGGGGAACGTTAAAGAACTCCTGGTAGTAAAAATTCCCGCAGTCCTCCACTAGAGCCTCTCTAATAATGATATCGTGGTTTCTGGCGTTAAACCTCAAGATGCATCATCATCAATAAGAAAGAAAGATGGTATGGAGGTGAACCAGAAATACTTCCGGTTGGCTATCCTACACTGAGGGATTTCGGAAAACGATTTGATATAAGCGAAACAGAGAGAATGCAAAAGGAGGAAAAAGAGAGAAAGACACTGAATTACTTGCAGTGTGTGAAACAGCCGCGCAATCCAGACGCATTCCCGCATGCTGGTCGTCCTCAAAACGTACGAGAAGACTTTACCTGCCTTATCGGCTGTCGAGAGCTGTGAATGGTGCAGTAGAAGCACTTGCGCAGGAACTGACACATATACGACAGCAGCCGGCAGGTGCAGGAGTGTTTATCGAAGGAAATAGTGTGGATTTGCGTTTGCTTCAATAAATGTAAAGCATTTCTGTGTGTACGGCAAGCATTTTCGAAGTCTATCTTCGCATCTCTCAATCTTTCTATCTAGCCGCTTACGTCTGGGTGCTCTCGTGATCAATTTCTTGACTTGGCATGAACCAATATTAGTATGGAGGGCAAGATGGTTGGACAAATATGATCCGTTGGTCAGTACATGTACGAGGTCACAATCAAACGATTTCCTCCCGGCAGTGAAACATACCCACGAGCGGATATGTGGCACTCGTATGCGGGTGTGCTACACGTGATTGACACTTAGTATCCACCCGGGAACAGTGGGAGCACTCGAGCGCAATTTTAACGAGCGAGCGCTAAAAAAAAGTTTAACCAAAAAGGCGAAGCAATGAATGCGATAGCAACATACTCGAATGTTTTACGAAGCAAGGCTAGCAACCTATTTCACGCAACTCTACGAAACGCTGCTGTAATGGCACACTCACACTAGAACGACACGTACCTACACGACCACGATGAAGACACGAGGCAGACGCGGACTTACGGCTGACGAGTTGTCCACCGACAGTTGCCAGATTCCAGATCACACTAGGCTGACGACGACGATGACAGCTGAAAAGACAGAATGTCGTGGTAGTGAACACACTGACAGAAAACACCAGCTGAACGCATTCGCAGACCTGTCACCGGTATGTCATTGAGAGATCTACGGCTGAGCGAATATTTGCCCATGTCTTTGAATTAAATGAAGGGGGACATCTTGGGAAAATAACAATGCCTCATGCAAGGCTTCTTCGGTGTTGAAATGGAGATTTTGCACACCTCGCGGAAGTCGTTTCTTGACTTCCCTTTTGTGTATCGCCACCCCCGCCCCTCGGTGCGGTGTATTATGGCGGGAGCTGCGCTGCTAGCCGGAGAGGGACAATCACAGAGCAAGAGCATGGCTCAAAATGAGGTGCACGTGTGCAAGTTCAGCCGGTGTCGCTGCGTTGGCCACCAGTAAGACTACGGAATTGGCCAGCGAAAGGCTGTCAGCACACGGCACGGATGGAGTCTTGCAGAGATCATTTGCGGACCGTTTGTGTCATTGTACAGTAAATATTTTGACTATAAGGCAAAAAACACTCCAAAGACAGTCGGCAGACCAGAATCGGTGTCGTGTCTCTCTCACGTAAACGCGCCTTGAGAGAACATGGATGCTCCAGGTACACTTTTGGGAACATTTTTCCGTGTTGAGGGCACAGCTCTTAGAAGCCCCCGCCTGCTGTGGGGCTCAAGGCACGGGCCGATCCTTGTTCGCTCACAAGATCTGCGCACGCGCAGATGACCCCACAGCTGGAATGTTCGTTCCGCAGAAAAGGAGGATGGCACATCCTTGCCCGTATATATATATATATATATATATATATATATATATATATATATATATATATATATATATATATATATATATATATATATATATATATATATGACATTGACAGCGTTGGGCCCCAGCAGTAATTGAACATCGGCTTTCTGCACTGCAATCAAGTTTCAAAACACAGAGCCTTCCCAGATCTCTGAACTACTTTTAAAATAGGCCCCAATGTTCGAAAAACGCTAATTGTGGTTGCAGCGCTGGCTGTCTAACTTTATAAACATTACATATCTACTCCTATGATAAAGCCATCAGGTCAGGTTAATGTCAATTTAAGTTGGATGCCTCTATGTTGCCAGCTATGTTTCTGTGAAATAGAAACCCCACTCCCGGTTTTCTTCTGTCAGCCAAGCCCCGATAGCAAAGGACGTGCCCATTCTGTAGCACCGTACAGGCCTCATCTGTCCTCCTAACCTCAATGAGCCCTATTATATCCCATTTAACCCGCTCTAGCTCCTCAAATAGTACAGCTAAACTTCCCTCAGTAGATAAGGTTCTAGCGTTAAACATTGCCAAGTTCAGGTTCCAATGGCGGCCTGTCCGGGCCCAGAGATTCTTAGCACCCTCTGCTGCGTTGCAGATCTGACCGCCGCCGTGGTCAGTTGCTTGGCAGCTGCTGGGAACTGAGGACCGTGAGTTGTTTGACGTACGCATATGGTAGGTAGTGGCCAGATACTTCACCAGGACGGCCAATCCTTCTCTGGTGAGGGAGTGAGTTTCTGGCGATGGTTACCGGTGAGGCCGCACCCCAGGCCTTGTAATGCAGTTCCATCACCACGCGGATTTTTTTTATCCGCTTGGGAATTGCATGGCACCGGGATTTGAACCATGGACCTTTTGCATGCGAGACAGATGCTCTAACCACTACGCCATCGCTGCTTCATTTTTACGAGGTGTCTCCACACGGGAAGAGTACCAGAGTCTTCGAAGATCGCTAACATCATCTTAATACATAAGAAAGGAGATGACAAGGGCTTGAAGAATTACAGGCCGATTAGCTTGCTCTCTGTAGTATACAAGCTTTTTACAAAAGAAATTGCTAACAGAGTAAAGAAAACATTTGAATTCAATCAACCAAAAGAACAAGCAGGATTTCGAAGAGGCTACTCAACAATCAACCACATTCATACTATCAATCAGGTAACAGAGAAATGCTCAGAATATAACCAACCACTATACATATCCTTCATAGATTACGAAAAGGCGTTTGATTCAGTAGAAATATCAGCCATCATGCAGACACTGCGAAATCAGGGTGTCCATGAAGTATATATAAACATCCTGGAAGAAATTTACAGGGGATCAACTGCTACCATAGTGCTTCCTAAAGAAAGCAACAGAATACCAATCAAGAAGGGTGTAAGGCAGGGGGAAGCAATCTCCCCAATGCTATTTACCGCGTGCTCACAGCAGGTTTTCAGAAGCCTAGAATGGGAACAGTTAGGGATAAGAGATAATGTAGAGTACCTTAGTAACCTGCGCTTCGCCGATGACATTGCATTGCTGAGTAACTCAGGGGACGAATTGCAACTCATGATTACGGAGTTAGACAAGGAGAGCAGAAAGGTGGGTCTTAAAATTAATCTGCAGAAAACGAAAGTAACGTACAACAACCTCGAAAGAAAACAGCGCTTCGAGATAGGTAATAGTGCACTTCAAGTTGTAACAGACTATGTCTACTTAGGGCAGGTAATAACCGCGGAGCCGAACCACGAGATTGAAGTAAATAGAAGAATAAGATTGGGGTGGAGCAGATTTGGCAAGCACTCTCAAATTATGACAGGTAGATTGCCTATATCCCTCAAGAGGAAGGTATATAACAGCTGTATCTTGCCGGTACTTAGCTACGGAGCAGAAACCTGGTGACTTACAAAGAGGGCTCAGCTTAAATTGAGGACTACGCAGCGAGCAATGGAAAGAAAAATGGTAGGTGTAAGCTTAAGAGACAAGAAGAGAGCAGAGTGAATATAGAGAAGAAACGGGGGTTAAGGATGTCATAGTTGAAATCAAGAAGAGGAAATGGACATTGGCCGAGCATGAAGCGCATAGACAGGATAATTGCTGGTCATTAAGGGTAACTAACTGGATTCCCAGAGAAGGCAAGCGGGTTAGGAGGACACAGAAGGTTAGGTGGGCAGATGAGATTAAGAAGTTTGCGGGTATAAATTGGCAGCAGCAAGCACAGGACCAGGTTAACTGGCAGAATATGGGAGAGGCCTTTGTCCTGCAGTGGTCGTAGTCAGGCTGATGATGATGATGATGACGTTGGGTGCCAGCCCCTGAAGTTGATTTATGTCGCAGTGTCCACGGCTACGATCTTTGCGAGCACCAGCGCTTCATATCAGCTTATCGCTACTGGTGGTGCTAATACTCATGTTCCTGCTGGCATCACCACGCAGGTGCAAACAACTGGTTATGAAAACATCTGTAGCTGTTCAACTTATGTCTGTGTGTGCAACATTTGTACATATATTTAGCGTCATTTCATACCAAGTCGCTCAATAAAAAATTACTACGTGTACAGTCACATTCCATCCACTTGCTTAGCAAAACGTCTATTCCCGAGGTATTTGGAATCTGCCGAGTGTTTGAGAATATTTTCGTCACCGTTTCGTTCTTGCCTTGTATTCTTGCTTCTATATTCACCACGGGTAAAGGCATTATAGCAAGCTGCACTTCGCATAGAATAATCATATCAGTCGTGCGTCCTTCACATGCTTCATGTGCTCTACTGTAAATTTGCCCTACGAAACACAACCCGGAGGTAAATAAACAGCACAATAGGGAATAGTATAAAACAACGAAGCTAGGGATAATAATGCGACCATGCCTGTAGTGGGGCTACGCACAAAATATAATTATGAGGATTCACGTGGGAAAACAGCGACATGAATATGAGAAACGCCGTAGTTGAGGGCTGCGGAAAATTCGACCTTTTGTAATGTTTAACATGCTCTGACATCACACAGCATGCGGGCCTTCACCATTTCCCTGCTATCAATATGCGAGCGCCGCGGCACGGAACGCAACCGCAACATTTGGGTCAGCAGGCGAGCACCACAATTAGTGCTCAACTGCGGCTGACATGGCTACGCAAGAAAAAAAATTAAAGAAGCCATACATAGATTATGAAGGATCCTTTACAGAACACCTCAAATAAAAAAAATTAGCAAACTTGTGCATTCGTTCTGAAAACACTGGTGTGGCGATCTTATAAAAGTTGTATACCACTTTCTTTTGTTTTATTTCAACAGACAACCTATGTAAGTGCCATCTGACTTGCTTCCTTTTCAGTCAGGCCTCAGAAACTTAGCTTAGTGTATCAACGTATAGGATTTCTATGAGTGTTCTTACCAAGGGACTAAAGAAATTTAGAATTAGCTCTGGTAACAGAATACGATCAAACGTGCACTTTGTCGGGCTAATAGCAAGAACATAAACACGAAGCGCTGGATGTTCATGAACTTACAAATCAACCCCCTCCGCAGAAGTACCATATCTAAAATAGTCCTGTGGCATGAAGAGATGTTAGAACAGATAGAGAAATTCAGCGTCGGCAAAAAGGTGCTCGGTTGCCAAACAAATGGATGCTATGAAATAAGGGTTCACTTCAGCCATTCTGTGTCGAGTACTTGGTACTGAACCATGCGAGAGCAGTTACGCATTATATTCGAAGAAATATTTCATAACTGTATGTGGTAGAGACTGATACATGAGAGAATAGATTCTAATTTTAAGCCCTTGCCGTGCTTAAACTTTGCTGCAAAGCTTCAGCGCTGCTACGCATAGAGTTAACAGCAGGCGTCCACCGTTGTTTTGCACTGATCTTAGGATTTGTTTCGTTTTCATGTTGGTTTATTTATTCCTATTGTTTCAGCAGCACAAAGTCATCTGAGGCCGCAGAAAGCAATGCTCTCTTTTCGCACAACCGTGTTTCTAGCATTATTGATGACGTCATTGTGCCTTTTTTTTAACAGATTTGCATGGGACATTGTTCTTTTTCTCGGGGTCACTTTCTCGTGTTCGTTGCCTGAAAAAAAGAGAAAGTTTTGAGACATGAACGAGAAAGGACAAAGCGTAGTCGATGAAATGGTGAATTGTGTTTACACTTGCGAACATTCAAGTGCAAAAGTAGGAATAAGATTCACGTGGGGGACATGTATTTATTCTCTTTGCGATATCATTTACGATTGGCCACCAATGCTACAGATATCGTATCATAACTATCCCTTTTTTCGCTATCTCTCTTTTTTTTTTGTTCTTGGCCAATATACGATATCAACCACAATACAGAGAAGCGTGCGCTACCCACATAAATTTCTTGCCTGTAAATGTTCGTAATATTGCTTCCAAAGCCAGCTAACCAATGGCCAAGAAACATAGGAGTGCGGCAGCTTGAGCTAGTTGGTATGACATGACGATAGTTATAGCACGAGAACAGAACGATGACAAAAATACCTTCATGCATTTCTTGTCTCTTTGTCGTCGTTCTGTCCTCGTGTTGTAACTATTGTCCTGGCAAAAAAACAGCCGAGAAGCAAAAAATTCTGAAAACTTGGTACATAATTTTTGGGTGCCAATATAACATTAAGCGGTACTCAGAGTGCGTAATCAATACAAAAATGACTTCATTATAAGATGGAACACTACGTAATTGCAAACAGATATTATTGATGTACTTTCTCGTCTGACTAAATAAGGGGCGGCAAGAAAAATGGCACAGATAAAATGCCTATCGGGCGTCTTCCTCCTTTGCCACTTCTGTCGTTGCTCGTATTATTCCCTCAGTATACAATGTACAGGTAATGCGGTTTTGAATGGTTTCTAGTTAAAGAACAAGTTTCAGAAGCAAGTTATGCAATAAATGTGACCAAATCATAATCTCAACAAGTAGTATTTGTGTTCTTCGAGGGTACGTTTTTTTATTGCGATAGCAATTATATGAATACTCTTGGCTGGATGTTGCCGCTGGCATTGGTGTCGACGTTTTCATCGGCGTCACCGTCACTCACCGTATATGTATAGGTATCTATATATATGACAACGCACAAAAGAAAGAAAAATCTAGAAAAAGACTCAGGTGCGGGGAATCGAAGTTGCAACCTCTGAACGTGACTGCGAGGCGTGAGCCACTGAGCCACGAAGGAGCGCCTCCTTCAACGTTCAAACGACAAGCTATTTATATCTACCCCTTACCGCTGGTGACGGGCATCTCGGGGGGAAATAATTGTCATGCTTTTAGCATTACCAGCAAGATGGTCCAATGAGCGCGCGTCGCCACGTTGCCACGACGTGGCGGCACGCGCTCTCACCCCCCGCGCGTACTTAGCCCCGCTAGAGAGCGGGCAGGGCGGACGCTCACGCGTGCGCTTATCTCGCGGTGGGGACAATCGTACGTTTTGGCTGGCCTTGGGCATTCACCGGAACGATTCTGCTGTAGTTACCGGGTGCACAAAGGTCAATTCAATCATTACACATTTTCTGTTTGCGAAAAGGCTGTGCCAATCTGCGCATGACCTTCCAAATGGTTGCTATCGCGTTCATTGCTTCGCCTTTATGGCAAAGCTGACACTTTTTTTTACTGTGAACTGATATAACCTAGAAAACAAATAACAAGTAACATGGCTCGCAACAACAACAAAAACACGATGTATCCACGTAGTGAATGATGATGAGTTGGTCAAGCAATGAGATCGTTTAGTGTTACCTCAATTGACCACTCACATTGAGCACTCACGCATGTAAATGAGTGCCAAGCAGTGTGCGCTTATATGCAATGTATATTGGTCATAAATTGTATGTTGCGTTGAGTTGTGAATTTCGTTTTGCCTCTGCAGTATTACAGCTTTATGGTATCGGATCCAGCCTGAAGTTGGCAACGAGGAGCTCTGGGCACATTCCCCGAGTGGTTTTTGATTGTTTGCAAGTACTTAGTTGTAAGCGTAAAACCATTCACAAAGTCCACAGGATATTCGCCACGTTCATCTGGAGCTCTACGTGGGAGAGAACATCTAGAACGAACTTGTTTCGGCGAGTTAAACAAGGAGGGCTGTCTCTGTGCCATCTGTTTCTTAACCAAGTAATATCACGTTTCCTGCTCATTAGAGACCAGAGAGACTCTTTTTTACGTTCTTTATTTCAAACAACGCTGTTACACCACATGCCTGACTTCTTTGTATCTTCAGACAGGCGAGAACGACACACCTTGTCACCGTTCTTGCGCGAGGTTGTGTTCTCATATCGTTTCTTAAGGGCGAGGTTTTCGATAGATTACCTAACTAATGTGAAAAGAAAGCGCCTTATGAAAGACATAATACAGAATGTTCTCCTGTGCCCCTGTACCGTTCAAGGTATTAAAAATCATATGGTCATGACGTACTAAAGCGAGTGAAAAACATTTGTATACCACCTAATGTGAAAACCTTCTTTTTTAAACTTCATACGGAAACCTTGCCAGTAAAAACGTGGCTTGAAGAGAGAGGGATGTATGTACCATGGGGAAGCAGCTGTCTCCTGTGTAACAAACCTGAGACCATTGAACATGTGTTTATTGATTGTAAGAACGCTATTTTCTTTTAGGACATTTTACAGAGGACTTTAAAAAAAGATTTACCACTTACTTCATATGGAATGCGTTTTTTGTCTTGTGATAGTTCTGTGCGAAATTTGGATGTTATATTTGTACTTCGTCTTCATTCGGTTTGGCGTAGTATGCTATCGTACAGACACTGTGATGTGAGAGTTCTATCCGTTAATGAGTGTTTCGTGGAAGCTGTTATAAAAGTGCGAGATGTGTATAAGACTACCGACTGTAATGAAGATGTAATATCTTTGTTTGACGCGTTGTCACGCATTAAACACGTGTGATAGTGATTGTCATATTAGCTTGACCTGTAGTCAAGAAGGCAATAAAGAAAAAAAAGGTTTTGATTGTTTGCAGTCATTTAAAATTATAAAATTAGTAGTAGAGCATTCCTAGAGCTCAGATACTGCACAAGCCAGTCGTTCATGAACATGATCATCATCTTCTGCCTTGTCATCAGTGTCTTCATCTCCATCGTGGCCTATAGTGGGTACCATTCATGTGCTGGTCGGCGAGGACATAAACAGATCGTGTAGTCTGGAACGCGCGTGTTATTCATCGTCATCATCATCGTCATCTTTAGAGATTGCTACGCCGCACAACGCCAATTGACAAGCCTCGACAGTAAAGAGCTTCACCCCTAAAATAATTTATATCATAAAAGGAGAATGCTCTCATTCACTGGTACTCTTCACCGCAGGAATAACTTAAATTATGACGATATTTGTGTTATCATTATTCAGGCACACAAGGGCTGGCATTCTCGAAAAGCGAGTTTGTTTCCCAGCTTCAGTGGCCCCATTTTATTGGGGTTCTTGGTAAGAATGAACGCAGCTGTATGATTATGAGAAACGTCGTAGTAGAGGACTCCAGAAATTTTGGCCACCTGCGGTTCTTTAACGTACACCCAAATCTGAGCACATGGACCTACAGCATTTCCGCCTCTATCGAAAATGCAGCCGCCGCTGCCGGGATTTGATCCCGCGACTTGCGGGTCAGCAGCCCAGTACCGTATTTACTGGACCACCGCGGCGGGGGTAAAGATGTAGGAACATGATAACGAGAACTGCCGCAGAAAAGATTATTCTGGTGCTCCCCGATGCGGTGCATGGGGTTCGCAATGAGATCATGGTTCGAGGCGTAGTACCCCACAATATGATTTCTTTTTTTACACAGAAATTGTCTTTTTAATAAGCCAGGTCAATAGCATCATGAATAAATGCTCGTATGTCCCTTTCGGATTCTTTTTTTTTTTGCGTGGATACACTTTTAACACAATCCCGCTCAGCTTCCGCTCTTCCTGAAATATATTGTTATGCTGCTTGCTACAACGTCATTTCCTTTATTTTTCCAGCTTGCAATGCCGGAGCATTGTATGCGCAATTATTACGCAAATTTCGAAACAACGACATTGCTTTTATTGTTTGCGTTGCCCTTGACTTTTTTTTATTATAAACCAGTGTAGCAGGGGCTGACAATGAGAGACACTTCCACAAGACAACAACACCTGAACGCTGGGGAATTCTGGGATTGCAGTCTACTGCTCTATATATACTCGGTACCATAGCCGTCTCACAGCACAACGCCCTGCAGTACAGCGTTGCAGACAGGAAGACAAAGGATCCTCCACCATGCACGGAAAGGTTCTTGCCATCGTCTGCCTCCTTGGCTTTGGTGAGTATACTTACATGTGTGCTACGCATACGAGTGAAACCCATGTATCCTGATGTTGTGTCTCACGTGCTTCTTTTACATATGGTAATCTTATGTAATTTTTAAAAAAAGAAGGACAGCAGCTACCATACTACCGCTGAGCATACATACTTCTGCTATCTATATTCAGGAAATTTAGCCTCACAATAAAGCTTTCACAAACGTGCCATACTTTTCAGCATCTTCCGGAACAATTGGAACAATAAGACAGGGACGGTTTGTGTGCGCCGCATGAATACATCTTATTATTTTAATATACGCTATGCAAACACCGCTTACACTTTTATCCTGTGGGAATAGAGTGCATGCGATAACTGGCAGCGAAAACTCTACGAAAAAAAAAACGCTCTTGCTTGTAGTATTGCAGCATTATTTATTGTAAATATTAGGGTGGTTGCAAGGCTATTGATAGTGTTGCAGTTTTTATAACTTCAGAATCAACCCCACCCTAAAAGAAAAAAAATACCATTTGCAAAACGCCATTCGTCTACCAAACGTAGAGCAATGAACTTTCGAGAACATTACAGATAATACAGGCAGCAGGCGCTGCGATTCAATATCTTAAACTTCAACGTGTTCTGGCCATATTTAGAAGGACGAACACGGCATTGGGCTGCCACCTAGACTGAACTACATGAATTACAAGCAGTTTCACGAATGCTAAGAATTGGCGTATGTAGTAGTAGACTAATTTCAACTCACATATTTGAAAGTGTGTTTGTTGTTTCAATCAGGAAACAAAAAGGAGGGGGGTTGTCCGAATATTTTATTATCAAGTGTGAATCAAACAACAGATAATCAAACATGATTCTCCCAGTATTAAAATCTTGAATAATTCGGCAGAAAGGGTA
Source organism: Rhipicephalus microplus (assembly GCF_013339725.1). Taxonomy (NCBI): domain Eukaryota; kingdom Metazoa; phylum Arthropoda; class Arachnida; order Ixodida; family Ixodidae; genus Rhipicephalus; species Rhipicephalus microplus. The sequence goes on along the minus strand of NC_051171.1, from coordinate 101,590,807 downwards.
TGTAAAACCCGGCAAAGGGCAACGGAGCGGCTTCGTTACTCTGGGGCGGCAAAAACGAAGGCCAATGTTGTTCCAGTAGGCGTTTCGTTAAAACTTCTGGTTTATAATGCCAGTTCCAGAACATGGGCATTCTTGTTTTAAAAGCTGTTATGTTATTTCAGGCCGTAAAAAAAGATGTGAGATAACTTTCAAGTCCCTCTCAACTATGCTTTCGAAACGAAAGCAGGGACTGTTGTGTTTAGTTCTGAAAATAAAAACTTTCTGTTTATATTCTCCGTCATCATATGTCGTCTAATGAGTGTTTGGCGCAGAGTAAGGTAGTTTAATGTTTAACTACTCCGTGCAGTTTATCGCTGAAGATTGCAAGTATAACAAGAACGCATGATGATGATGCCATTGACATGTTTCTTTCCCTCTTCATTAATCATATCACTACGGCAAGAGTGAGTTGGTATGTGTAGACGAACGTGAAAGCGCATCGTGTTTGATGATAAGGTTGGTGAATGCTGATTTAATTATAAGAGAAAAAAAAAGCTCTGCTGATAAGCAGTCCTAGCTAGGGTAATACGAAACAGCCTTTGGCGGAATCATTCCTTGTTAATAGTAGGGCGTTTAGAATAACATTACCGGGCGTTGCGGGTGTTGCTTTACTTCCGGGCACCATATGAGGTTTAGAATAGTGTTTGCTCCCCCTGGGAAAAATTTTGGGTCTTTCATTCCGACCTCAAACCCAAATAAACAGAAGCTACGCGCAGCACTTAGCGGGCCTCGCAGGCCGTGATCGCCACACGCTATTCCGGAATTTCTGCGGGTGGGCCGCAAGCATGAACAGCGGTTCGCGTTACGACGCATGCGCAGTAACAGTGACAACAACGCAAGTGCTTAAGGTGCGCTATTCTACACATCCGAAGTTTTATTGATACTGTGGGATGCGCTTTACCGTTTGCTACGTGCATAGGGTATTGTTCTCACGTCAACGAAACCCCGGCTTTGACAAAATTGAATGTTTAAGTTAATATTGCTGAATCAATAACAAATCTTCCACATAGCAGATTAGGCACTATCAAGATATTCGGTCATTCCAGCGACGCAGGCGGCGCCATATAGCCGTGCTCCGAAGCTGTCACACGGTGATAATCTGCGACGCAGTTCGGTCTCTCAGTAGTCATGAACCAATGAACGCGTGTTCATGCTCTGCGACGCTGACATGCGTGCTCGCGACATCAGCGTCTCGTCCGCCATTTTGACCTACTGCTGCGCCACCTATCGTCGCTGGAATGGTCGAATCACCACGAAGCATAGTTGCTGCTCAGTTATTGCTGTACGAAAATTGCATGAAAAACAGCGACCCGGGATGAAATTTGAAAAGTAGGTCAATCAAAAGCAATTCATGGCTTTTAACAAAGCTGCCATGATCACGTACAGCACACGTAAAGCCGAGTTCTCAGTTCATGTCACTACGTAGGCGATGAGATGCGGCTGAGGTGAAGCAGCCAGAACAACTTGCGTGAGCAACTTGGCGGTGCCACCTTTCGAGTGCCATCTTGCTAAGCCACCCCAAATCTTGTTTCACGCGCTTAAAGGGCCCGTGAACCACGAACGAACGCTGGCATGCTGCTCTTCGTGCCTTTATTACATCGAGAACAGCTGGCATGACGTCAACTGACGCTGCGTAGAATACAAACGACGCTGCGTACAAAAGACGCTGCCACTGGAAGAAAAAAAGCCTGTTTTTGTTTTTGCCAGAAAATACAAGCGCCTGTTGCATTCTCACTTACGACGCTGAGGAGGGGCACTAGGAGAGGTGATCAAACGAACCGAAGAACGCTGCCTAGCGAAGGAAAGAGCGAAACGAGAAAACGCGGGGAATTCCACCAGTGTTGACTGTAGACTCGTACACAACTGCAACGCCACATCTTTATTTCTTCCTCTGGGTGGTTTACGGGCCCTTTAAAGGAGAACTGACAACAAATTTCAGATGTTAAGATGTGCCCTTAATTTGATTGCTTGGTGTGCGTAGGTCCTCTTGCCCAAACTTGAATCGTGTCCGTAGCGTGGAAGTTACTTTATTTTGTGCTAGATGTAAGTGATATAAATCGATAACAGAAGTTGTTACTCGCCTCTCAGTTGCGTAATAAGTCGCCAATTTCTACTAAGGGGTTGATTTTTACTCGTTGACGCAAGAATGCACGAGAAAATTTGATAATAATTGCTCCTTTAAACGGTAAAGTGCCGATGTATATATTGCCATATAGTTTAAAACACGTTCTGAAAAACATGTGCCTGATGTAGATGAGTATTTCTGCTTTGTATTTTCAGAATGCTTCGGTGTCCTATATTGTTATTTATGACATTCGCAAATACTGAGTAGGATGATTACTCCTCCCTTTTCTTTGCCGGCTCCGCACACATTTTTCAGCTTTATAGTGTTCGCGCTCGTGCAGCAATTCCAGAGAGAGAGAGAGAGAGAGAAAGAGAGAGAGAGAGAGAGACAACTTTCTTTGCAGCATTTCCAAAATATATACTTTATATTTTCTGGCTGCCCAAGTATTTCACCCAATATATTCTCAGCAGCACTTGCTATGTGATCTAGCTGGACCACTTTTTTGACACCGGTTGTACAAATTAAATAGACAGGAAGAAATGACCCTTCAACATATGAATTCACAGTCAACCGTTTAAGATGTTTGCTATAATTAAAGTCTGACTCATCGGTCAGTCTAGTAACCCAAGTCAATTATTTCCTGCTCATAGCTGCAAAAAGGTTGATCATTTTGATAAATATTTATCGAATGTATTATGAGGGAGTTAAATGAGGCTTAAGCGTAATTAGTAGCAGTCACTGATTGGGTGCAAAGAATAATGAAGGATAGGCATCCATATCAGAGCTATTCCCAGAGATTAGCTATGAGCAAATATAAATAGTTGCTAGTCCAAATATAGTGCATGGTGCCAAGGCACCAGCACGTTGTAATGAGAAAGAGGTGTAAAAATGATATGCTGCTGGCAACTCTTCGTCAGCAAGCTTCTTTAACAGCCTATAAAAATGCACTCTCAGCTTTTCTGCATCTATGTATTCACCATGGCTATTTTATAGGCGGGCTGGTTGAATGAGACATACGCTATTTGCCAGAGCAAGCTCAATTTTGGTGATCACTGATCACTATGAAGTATGCCTTAGGATATATTCGTTCCCCATAAGTGAATGCTGTAAAACAAAGTTTATGCCTTTTCGTTTTTTTCATGAGACCACGTAACCGTTTATATAAAAAACTACTCTCGTTTCCTTTCAGCCGCTCAAGGACAGGCCTACTGGAACCTGGGATGGGGAGGCTCTAGCGGCTGGCTAGGTGGTGGCTATGGAGGCCTTATGGGTGGATACGGTGGATATGGTGCTCTTTCTGGTCTCGGCGGAGGATTCGGTGCACTCGGCGGACTCGGGGGGCTCTATGGAGGTTATGGCGGATTGAGTGGTCTGTCAGGTCTATACGGAGGTTACTCAGGACTTGGTGGCGTCTCAGGACTTCTTGGCGGTTACTCTGGCTTGGGTGGCTTGTACGGTGGTCTCGGAGGAGTCCGTCTGCTCGGTGGTGGCCTCGGATACTCCGGTCTGCTAGGTGGCTATTCTGGCGTTGGCGGTTTCTCAGGACTTCTTGGTGGCTACTCTGGCTTGGGTGGCTTTTACGGTGGTCTCGGAGGATCACGCGTGCTCGGTGGTAGCCTCGGATACCCCGGTCTTCTAGGTGGATATTCTGGCCTTAGCGGTCTCATGGGATCATACGGAGGTTTCCCACGATTCGGTGGCCTTTCAGGCCTCCTTGGAGGTTACCCCGGCTACTCTGGTCTGTACGGCAGCCCTCTGAGCTCATTCGGTTATGGTTCCCTCGGAGGCTTTGGTTCCTACGGAGGCTCCTTCGGATTCCCCGGATACAGTTATGGTCCTTACGGTTCATTCGGTTCTTCCTACGGAGGCTTCTGGCCCAGCTACGGTGGCTTCTGGCCCAGCTACGGTGGCTTCGGACCTAGCTTCGGAGGTGTTAGACCCGGATCTGTCTCCTCTGTTGTACGCCCAGGTGGAGGTGTTGTTTCTGCAGGCCCTGTCGCTGGAGTTAGAGTTACTGCACCAGCGACTAGCCTCATCACACCCAATGGCATGCCTGCCCTCTCCGGAGTCGCCGTGACCGGCGCCAAGGGGTACGTATGGCTGTTCTCTCTTATAGTACGTGTATTGTTTTGGGTTCTAAGTCAATCCAAAGCAACAAAAACGGAATTTTTTATTTGGGTGGATCTTAAATTTCAAGAAAATTGCATAAGAAAGCACACAAGTTCGGCCGTTAGATTCTCAGCCACTGCTGCTGCAATTCGTTGCGACAAAGTGCGAACACCACTGCGTGTAGTGACAATGAAGTGCACGTTAAAAACTCCTGAGTGGGCGAAATTAATTAGGGGTATGCCCCTCCTATGTGCCTCATACTTATATCTTGATTGTTGCGCGTTAAACTTTTAATGTTAGTATCAAAAGGTAACGTGATCACAAAGAATTACTCACGCCTTTCCTCCTATATCGTGGCCCTTGGTTCACGGCGTTATTCCAAACCTACTGAATTGCATTAGGGAGTACCTTTATTTTGGTATGTGGTTAGAAATTACATGCATAGCAATAGGTGTATGAAGGAGCTTTAACTCAGTTCGCTCATTGTATAGCTACCTTAGTTAGCAGGTTTGACAAGTCGTATTTCCTGTAAAAGAAACTGAAAAACATACGCTGTAGCAGAACTTTACATGATTGAAGGATCAACTGCTTTATAAACGCAAAATACTGCAAATCTTTAACAACTGGGGCATCATGTAGAAACTAATCTCAAGCGAAACTTTTTGAAAGCAACGTACTGAAATATGTATATAACAAATGAATAATTTTCTTACACTTTTTAAATGCACCTTAAATATGTCAGAAGTGCTTTCGAAAGAAATGGTAAAAACTTAAGAATTTCGTTGTACCCTCTAAGCTTGAAAATAATGTTAGTATGTGTGGTATTAGTTACAGCTCACAGAACTGCTATGTACATACGCGTTTAACATTTTGAAAATAATATTTTTGAATCACATTTCTAATACTAGTTTCATAGGTGTGTCATATCGCAGTGTGACTCACCAAAAAAATGTTGCGGGGGATTTCAACTTCTTTGGACACGCCATGAGCACCAATGGAGGGAACGACGCAGCTCGATAGTGAATGACACAATTGTTGCAATGTTCGTGGCATTAGTTCTGCTGGGAAGTGATCAGCAGATGAAAAAAATAAATAGTGCATCATTTTAACATAGAAATGGGGGAGGGGGACCTGATTACAAGGCCTCAATAGCTTAGTGATTCAATGGCTACTTTATCATAACGGTAATGATAGTTTTACATGAGGTCTTGTCCCATAAGAATGAAGTTCCTCATAGCAACTGTAGGGCAACCGTCAAATAAAGTTTAATAAGCTCTTTCATTAAAACTGGGATGATATTGCTTTTAACGGTATTTTGTGACAGCAGGCATTGCATTGTGTTTATTTTTAATTTGAACATTTTGCGAACGCACAGCTGTCTAATGCATGATTTCACCACTTGAAGGGCTCATTTATGTTTCTGCGACGCACAGAGCTAGCGATTCTTTATGAAGTGAAGCACGGTTTCCTTCCATTTCAGAATCAAGACCATTGCTTGAACGCTCTTGAAGTGCCTGACATATTGTCCACAACACATCAGTCACGTATGTTACATATTTTTATAATATATGCCTTCTGCTGTCTTAACATATAACTTATTACTTGCACAATAAAAGAAAATACCTGCATGAGTTTGAATCCCGACTAGTGTAGGTCGAGATCTTTACTGTATAAACGCAGAGTATGCGTTTACCACCATGTGCCTTCCTCGAAATACAGCTGTTCCATTATCAGAACGCAACCTAAGAATAGCTAATACAGAAAGTCTTAAAATGAATATCTCATAAAGTGTCCGCTAGAATAATTTCTGAGACCTAGTGAGCTCAAGCGTATTCTCTAGCTATTGGACGGTAGCCACAACAAGGAAATACTATATGTGAAATGTATTTTCTTTTGCAGATCCATACATGAAGAATACCCTACGAAATGTATAATAGGGAAGCAAAGCAACACTGGCTGTAAAAAAAAAGTATCAAATCCGATAACTAGTTTTTCCCAAAATAAAGTGGAAAGAATTGTAACTGTAGCCTTTTGCTTACTGCTGTCGGCCCGATAAGTGTTTGATCGTGCGTATCAGTACATGCTTCAAGGTGTGCGTTTGACCTAAGCGAATTTCTGTGCAATGCATTTAGCCAATCACGTCAAAAATATTGAGACAAGCACCTCCGCAACCGAGCACGAGTTCAGTTGCCGTTGATAAACCGATGTTCTGCTGAGAATATTTCTTTAAAATAGTGGTAGCATTTTATCAGCTACTTTCCGGTAATAGCAGTATACAAACCAGCACTATATGGGTAGATATTAACGCTTCAAGTGTCGGTCAGGGGCTTCACTCGCTATCTCAAGGGCAAGGTATGAGTGTATTTCTTAAAACCACATGAATTAATTGATTAACGTGGGCAACGACAAACGCTGATGCCCTCTTGTGAGGTGCTCTGACTTGGGTAATGAAACAGAACTGGCCACTATTTGTCAGCATTCGCGCCTGCTCATACGCGTGCAAATGCCGAAGAAAGGATGCTGGCATTAAAAATCAAGAGCACTTCCCATCTCGGGAGAATGCTTGGTGTGCTCTTTCCAGGCCTGCTATTATTCTTTCCTGCCTTCTTTTATTTATTTATTTATTTAGTTATCTATTTATTTATTTATCCGCTTTACACAATGCTGGCTCCTAACTTCTTTCTTTCGCCATGCTGGGAAGAGCATACGCATTCTTAGCAGTGCAGCCCTATTACTGCTACAGGCAAGAGACACGGTCATGCATGAAACAACGAAATTAAGCAATGAATTCCCGCAAAAAAACGTTTTATTTCAATGTTACATGTGATTTAGATAAAAGGCCAATATTAGCAAATCTTTAAAGATGAATCACCCATCAGTCCACAGTTGGTGGAGCACTACAAATTACAAAATGGTGCAAACAAATAGACATATCGCCAAAGCACCTTTGAGGGCTGAATTTGTCTACATACACGTGTATGTGCACCGCTTTGCCCTCTTTATAAAAATTATGTCTCGCAAAACTACGGCTGAAATCTCTCAATATGCGGAGCTGCAGATCCATCAAGGTATAGGGGACGGCTTTCAGCTCTCCCATAGTACAGTATCAGGTACTGTAAATCGTTAAACCTTTTTTTCTAAAAACAAAGATCGTACCTGCCAGGAGGCAGCGTAAGAGGCCTACGAGATGGCTTTATGCTCTCCCATAGTAAAGCACCTAGTACTCTAAATTGTTCACGATTTTTTTCAAAACGCACATTCAGGTTCAAGGGTTGGCTTTGTGCTCTTCTATAGTAGAGTACCAAGTGCTCTAAATTGTTAAATAATTTTTCTCAACACACATTCTTGAGGCAGTGGGAGGTTTGCGTAAATTTTAGTGGAACGGCTCAGTGCTCTCCCAAAGTTAAGTACGAAGTACTCGAAATCGTTCAACATTTTTTTAAACACATTCTTGAGGTCCATGGGACAGCTGCATGCTCTCCCATAGTATAGTTCCTCGTACTTGAAATTGTTAACAACTTTTGCTAAACGCAATGTTCTCCCATAGTAACAATTTTGCTAAACACATACACTCGGCGAAGGCCTTAGCCCCGTATTCAGAAACGCTCCTTGTCTTCAACTTGACATGCCACCGCCTTCAATGGTGCCCAAACGCATTTCGAACCTACTCCTTTAGGCGGTGCCAAGGCAGGACAAATGCGCTGAATTGAAGGCAGTGGCAAGTCAAGTTCAAATCAAGGAGCATTTCTGAATAAGGGGGTTGGCCTTAGTCTGAGCACCGCTAATCCTTTCCTGATCATAAAACATGGCATCAAAGATCTGTAGGCAACCTTGCAAAAACTTTGCTACACATAAGTGCGTGTGCAGGGATATAAGAGAGGCTACGAAGCTGAAAGCCTCAAGACGCTGGCCTTCCATGTTGATTGCTCGGCGTCTTTCCATCAATGCGGTAATAACGCCTAAAGATACGGTGCAGCGTCGCCTTAATACAACTAGGGTAGTTATAGAATGTGGTCTGTATGTACTTATGCATTTTGTAAGTTCTTCAGACGTGCTGAGCTTCCACCCCACGTCTGCTTGTCGGACGAGCATTCGACAATTTAATGTGTAGCCTGAAGGTACTTTCTGAATAGAGCAGGTGCTTTCTATAAAAACGTTTCAGGTTTGTTCACGCCTATCGTGGCTTTTTTGTTGTGGTCGGCAAATATTACTGGTGCGAAGATTATGTAGTTTTCATATCGTGGCCATATTTGCTGAACGCGTGAGCAGTGGTGTTGCACTCACTTGGAAAATTTACTACACCAACTCCAATGAAATATAGCAAATCAAAACTCCCGTGTCGCGTCAGGTTGCTTTCCCATGTCAATGTCATTATTTGCCTGACACACAACTGAACGCCTTCAATAAATGGCTCAGGGAATTCAGTGCCTGGAGTGGTATGCAAAACTTCGTGGTTCTTTCCGAAGAAAAACATTCAACGGCCGTAATTATAGAGAATTTGTGGTACTTCTAACTTGCACTGAGCCCCAAATTCCCGACTGAGCTCCAATTTGAATATAAACCTTAACTTTGTCTTTACAGCACACACGTAATATAAAGAAAACATGGTGCCTGAATGCAGCTCTTTATTGGACTAACGAAAAAGTTATTTAACGAGGGAACGCGTTAAAGAAAATAGCGCATGGTACTAAAGCAACGCTGATGCTGCAAAGCCTATTCGAAAGCTGTCCAATGATGCTAAAGTTATTTATGCTATTTATCTCTTACCTATTTATCTATGCAGTCAAAAACTGCACCAGCTCAACCTGAAGTGCATGCTTGAATACATTTTGCTTCAATTTGAAGAAAGATTTCAAGGGGGGCGCCACTATACCGCGAGATAATTTATATCGGCGTCAATAAAAAGGCTACAAGAATATTTGGGAATTTTTACACGCCATGATGCAGCTTCGGCATTAAAGTTAATATTGGTCAAAATATACAGTGAGCCATCACTCGTCATAAAATCTTATGAATAGGCGTAACTAACACTGCCAAAATAAAACCTTTGTTTTAATGTTTTCATATTTGTAGATCGTCATGGAAGCATCATTATTACCATTGAGATACTATGTCATTAGCAATGTTGTTTGTTGGCTGAATTGGTAATATTTGTCGTCAAACTGTTAGTCCTACATCACTTTAAATATTCTGTCTGTAAAAAGAAATTTTAGCAAGATGAGTGATTGAAAAAAAAAAAAAGCTGGACAATATCACAACTTGTTGGCTGTCTATCTTAGGAAAGCTTTTGAGGCACTTATTTTAGAGAGTAGCTCTGACACGCACGTTTCTGAATTGATGACATCGCCGTTGCTGCACCGTCGGTGGAGTAACCGATTGAATTGAGATTATTTCATGAGAAAAAAAATTGGCAGATTCCACGCAGAGTGGTAACCGATGATATGCGAAGCACGAATGAGAAATGTTGATAAGTCACTTTTAAATCAGCACAACATGACGAGGTGGAGGTAAATAATGCCGTACATGACATCCATGTCATGATTCTTATGCTTGGATGTGTCGTTTACCATCGTCATCCACTGACGTCACATGATACCGAATGTATATATAGCTAGCGAAACGATCGGGAGCAGGCTATGAGCATGGATGTTGTCATGTTCTTAAATGACACGCGTTTCAGGATTATCATGTTTGCACCACTCATATATTTCGTTATCCATTGACGTCGCATAACACCAAATTTGATATACGTGGAGCTAGAAAATGGCTGCGAGCGCATCATGAAGGACCCAATATACTCCAATGTAGCGTTGACACACGCACACGCTGGGCCCAGCGACGCTACGTTAGCAAAACGCGAGCACTCTATAGTCTGACGCCAGGCGCGACCAGTAACCGGTACGAAATGCAACATGCTGAATTTCGCGCCGATGTGTTACCCAGACAACTCTGCGTATCCCTCTTTTCGCAACGAAGGGATGCCGGACGCACTGAAACGCGCGTTAGTCAAAGGAATTCTGCGCGGCGCGCGCCTGCGAGTATATAGCCCAAACTCCATAAGCGCGAAAATGCACGCGACAGCGACGAGCGACGCTATGAGCGACGAAACAGGGCGTTCGCGCGACGTGTCGCGTGCTCGTTTTCGCGCGATCGCTCGGTTCTCCAGATTTGGAAACCGTCGCTCATCGCCCGGAAGTGCTGGGCTCAAGCAGCCAATAGCGAAAAACCGGAAAAGACGAAGACTACATAGGTGCATGTGACCCTGCCCGAATCACGTATGCGCAACAAGAAATAACGCAATGTTTACGACGCATGCGCATATAAAAAATGCTGCAAGGCAATAATAAACACTTTCCGTTCCATTACACAACAATATATCTTATTTTTTAATTGGAAACCGCTCGCTACGCGTTTTCCTTGGTGCGAGTTGACGGCCTCATGCCAGCAACAGTGGAATTCGCTCGCCGAAGCCGTCGCGTGAATGAGGTTTGCCAGCGCTAGCGACTGATCGCGCGACGGCGATCTACGTCGCGTCGCTCGTCGCTGTCGCGTGCATTTTCGCGCTTATGGTGTTTGGGCTTATGACAGGATCGTACCTGGCGTGGCAACGCCGGCGTGACGCGACGAAATGAATGACGCTGAGCACGTGCACCACGTCATGTTGAAGTGTATTGGCGCCTTGACTGTGGGATGTAGTCATCTTCAAATGACACACATCTTATGATTATCACATTTGCACCAGTCACATACCTTCGTCATTAATTGGCGTCACGTAATACCAAATTTGGCATATATGAAGCTAGCAAAACGGCCGCGAACGCATCATCAGTGTGGCAAGTAGTCATGTTGTTACATGACACGCATGCCGTGATTATCATGTTGAAATGTGTCATTTAGTTATGTCATCACTTCAAGTCGTGTAAAGCCAAGCTTGGTACACGTGAAGCTTGTGAAACAGCCGCGAGTGCACCATGAGCGTAGCATGTAGTCATGCTGTTACATGACACGCATCTCAAGTTTGTCATGTTTGCACCAGTATCATACCTTCGTCATCCTTTCACGTCCCGTAATACCAAATTTAGTATAAGTTGAGCTAGTGAAACGGCCTCCAGCGCATTATGAGCGTGTCATGTAGTCATGTTGTTACATGACACGCATCTGATGATTATCATGTTTGTACCAGTCACACACCTTCGTTATCCATTCAGGTACTGTAATACCAAATTTTTTGTATATCTGACGCTAGCGAAATGGCTACGAGCACATCATGAGCGAGTCATGCAGTCATGTTACATGACACGCATGTCATGAGTTTCATGTTAGGGTCTGTCGCTTGTGTTCGCCATGCAATTATTATGCCATACCATACCAGTTTTGCAACATGCCATGTGAACAAAACCACCGCAAGAACTGCTGGACCATGAAATGTAAATCATGACATTCATGACATACATGTCATGATTTTCATGTTATAACTAGTGAGATATGTCCTTCATACCGTCATGTTTTGCCATACCAAGTTTGGTATTGATACCGACATCGAAACGGCCAGGAGAGCTAGAAGTCGTAGGCGGATAGATAGATAGATAGATAGATAGATAGATAGATAGATAGATAGATAAATAGATAGATAGATAGAGAGATAGATAGATATATAGATAGATATATAGATAGATAGATAGATAGATAGATAGATATGCTCAAAGCCGCCGAGCTTCACTAAGAAATGCTTCGCATTTTAAATGTCCAGGCTCTAATTAAATTTGAACCCGCGCCTCACGCCTGGAAGTTGCATTTTACCACAGATCCACGCTGGTTATTTTTAACATCAAGTTTAAAGTAAATTTAAAATTGTCTTTTCACTTATACCAATATCAGGCAGGGGTGGGTTGGCCACATCAAGTTTTTTCTGGACTCGATTTTCCTCCGTAAAAACAGATTTAAAATGATCGTTGAAAGAATTAGAAATAACAAAAGAATCATTACTTTCTTCACCATCAATTTTAAAAACATTAGTGGTCGCAGTAGTAGGAGAAATCAATCTCCAGAACCTCTCGGGAGACGAAGACATGAAAAGCGGAAGTTGTTGGCCAAAGTAGCGTTCCTTTGTCAGACAATACATTTGCTTTCACTTGAGAAGCAAGCTGAGAAATTTTCTGTTAAACACTTACGTCTTTAGAATACTGTCTTTGATTTTTAAGTCTTTTAAGCCGTCTTCGCAAATGCAACGTTTTCCGAAAAATCTAGGAATTGTTTTCCTTCTGTTTTTTTATTGTTGCAATCAGCGGAAAATTTTTTTCAATGCACTTATTTATGACGTCCTTTAAAAGCTTCCCCAGACGGTGAACGTCATCAGTGCTACTTGAAAAATAATCAAGTTCAAATGACAGTTATTCCAATATTGATATGTCATCTGCACGTGAAAAGTTCGCGAACAGAACCCTCTTGCAGTTCTTCTTTAAAACAACATCAGAGAGCGTATGTAATACAGCGTGATGATCCTAAAATCCAGGGAGAACAGAGAAGCTAGCTTCAGCAGAGATTGGGCCACTAATGAAAAAAAAAAAGATCTAGAATGGAACTACAGTTTGGTTGTATTTGAATACATTCATCAACAATTTTTGTCAAGTAAAAAAAACGTTATATTCATAACTTGTTTCAACGGTTTTGTAGTTATATCGCTGAACCGTAAAAGATTACCAATTAATATGCAGTAAATTAAAATCTCCAGCTACAACAAGTCGATCATCAGGCTCCACATACTCAGCAAGGTAATTGTATAAGCCGTCCAGAACATCCACAGAAGAATTGGGTGCGCGATAAATAGCCCCAATAACATACCTTTTATTTTCATAATCAGCTTTGCAGAATATGCCCTCGCGATTATGTATATCATGCATTTTTGTTGTTTGATATAGCCAGTTGTCTACACTTGTGCGATGATGTAAACAGCAACGTGAATGTTAGGATGATAGTCATGTATTGTACTCACTAGGCCAACTATAGTGAATAGTGCTAAACTACACTTGACGTTAACCTGATCTTACTCCCATGCCACAGGAATACATAAGTAACGTTTATAAAATCTCGGAACTGCTTACATAAAGCACTTCCTACTTCGTATTCACCATGCAACATCGTCAGCATGTTCATGCGGCCATGACGACGAGGATATCTGTCACCTCTTGCTCAACTGCCCGAATCACGACACGCAGACCGAAGGCGTCTCGAACAGGAACTCCATACGCTAGATCCCGAGCGAACATTTACATTGGATAAAATACTAGGCCCATGGCCATCTAAAATAAATGATAAAGCAATGCTTTTTAAAGCAATGGTAATGCAACGTTTTTTTGACGGAAAAGATATTTGTGACTCCTACTGAGCCCATTTTGGTAAAAGTGAGTATGGTGACTTTGTGTTTGTTTTGCACTAACTTATGTAGTTATATATATATATATATATATATATATATATATATATATATATATATATGCTATTTTGTTTTTTTATTCTTTATTTGTAACAGTCAAGTGGAAGGGGCCGTCGTCGCCAGGTAATGGTAGCAACTCCTTCGTTTATTTTATATTTCAATAAAAAAACATAACCATTACTGCAACTTTGGGACGTTAAACTCCCCAAATCAATCAATCCATCCATCTATTAATCAAACAATCAGTCCTGCAACCCCACTTGAGTTTCAGCAACATCACATCTTCGAAGGGTCTTTTTCCGAAAAAGTTATGAAACCTGGCATGACACTGTGGTAGAACACTTGACTGCAACGCAGAATGATTGGGTTCAATTCCTGCTGAGACCATTAAATTTATGCTTGGCATTATTCCGGTCAGTGCTTCCGATATCGGCTTTAATGCTCTCGCGTTAAAATTACCAATGTCTGTTCTTGACGTAGCTGGGTCAATCACTTCCGGCTTATACCCACCCGCGGTATACGGGTATGCGCCACATTTGTCGGACCAAATAGGTTGTGGGTCATAACCACTAAACCACCTGCCATGGTAATTTTAAAGCAATAGCATTGAAAAGCTCTTATCGCAGAAATTCCGGAGTCGGTGGTGGTCTCGGCGTTAGCGTTGTCGATTGTGAGCAAAAATCATCGTCTTCGCGTTGTTTCCGCAATCTCATCAGATGGTTTTAAGATTATGTAGATGGTTCTCCGACATTCAGGGCGTGGTTTGTGCAAGTCGACAGTTACACTTGTGGTGGGGTGGTAACAAAAATATAAAAAAGGAGAACTTGTAGTGATAGGTGCTATGATACAGGACTCACACCAGGTTAAGGCGAATCGTTCACATCAGTGACATTTACTGAAGTCGGTCTACGTAGAATTAGCCGGGGCTACGATCTTCGCAAGCACAAGCGCTACATATTAGCCTAATGAGTTTGGTGTTGATAATACCAATGTTTCTGTTGGTATAATTACGCAACTGCAAACAACGGGTTATACAAAACATATGTGACTGCTCAACATATGTGTGATAAAAATTTTGGCACATATCTTTGCCGTCATTTCATAACGTTTCGCTCACTGAAAAAATGGCACCAAAGTCAGCCTCTCTCTGTATATTTCGCATAGCATCGATTCTCAATCTCCATAGCACCTGTCAAGTTTTTATTTGCACAAAACGCCCATTCGCGAAACACTCGAACAGCCTAAAATGTGAATAAAATTGAAACTTTTTAGGACTGTTCAAGCAGTAGGACGTTAAATTCTACAGTTGCACTTCTTCAACTTCAGTATCTCAAGTGTTATCAATTCATTGCTCTGAAAGCGTAGATGTATATCCCTTGAGACGCAGCGTCCAAATACTATATATGGACGCAACTCCTTTTTGAGCTTTTTTGCCAGTTTATCGGACTAATGGGAAAAAAGGGAAGATGCATTGCACAAAAGATCAACAAAACCATCTCCATAGTCAGCGTGTGTTGACTTACCGCAAATGTCCTGCATATGACTCTAGCTGATCACTTTGATGATGGCACTAAGATGTCTGATGGGTCGACCGACGTGCCTCATTGCAAGACCAACTTCATGAGTAAACTAATTTTTTGTGCTCAAGATGAACACCGCCAAAACCATACTGCGGGTGCATTTTGAGCCAAATATTTCCTACTTTTCTGGTAAAAACCAAAAATCACTGCCTGGAAAATATTTACCTTTATATTTAACCGTAGATTCTTAATAATTAGCAAAGGTAACAAAATAATGAATTTTCTAATTTTCTTTCTTAGGTTGTAATAGCGAATGTCTTGACAGCGGATCACTATTCGCGTTTAAAAGGGATATCAATTGATCTGCGGCCATATTGAAGCTCACTAGGGCTGGCCAAGTCGGTTCTACTCAGAACTATACAGCATTACCTCCAAAGGTACACAGACTTAGTGCTGTATGAGTGGACCTTAGGGGAGTGCAATTTTCCTTTTGT
The DNA here is from genome assembly GCF_013339725.1 of Rhipicephalus microplus. Taxonomy (NCBI): domain Eukaryota; kingdom Metazoa; phylum Arthropoda; class Arachnida; order Ixodida; family Ixodidae; genus Rhipicephalus; species Rhipicephalus microplus. The sequence continues at coordinate 101,575,147 of NC_051171.1, read as the reverse complement.
ATTGTTGCTGGTAAACATTACCAGCTTGTGAACGTAACAATTGTTCGAGTGGCAAATCAAGTGCTTTTTCACGTTTCCTATACAATGGTGTAAGTCAAGAAGCTGTAAGCGAAAATGGTGTCTTCACAGCATAAATGTCCATGATTCATGAGTACGCGCACCCAAAGCGCACAAGCAGAAAAAAGAACTTCAGTAATAAATGCTAAAAAATCTACAAAAGTACGTGGAGTAACAAGAAAAGCACTTGGGGCTAGTTGGTTGGACATACTTTTGAGTAATCACGCATCTAATGTACTAGGAAGGGCTACAGACACCTTAGCACTGCATTCTGTATTTGTGATGCCTGTGTAGTTCTTCCTAGTACGTTTTAAACGCGGTTACGTAAAAAGCACAGATTGACATCGCGTGTACTGAATATTGGGTGAAAGTCACTTGCCTTACACACGCAGGTTTCTACGAATGTGTTTTCTCTGTGTGTTTGTGTCTTCAAGGAAGTGACAGCTTAGACTCACAGGTTTCTGACTGGGAAGATGAGTGCGGTTTACAGCATCCTATTTTCTCAAACTAATTTACGTTGCGGCTACTAGAGCACTTTTTATTACGGTATTTTTCACACGTATGTTTTCATTTTTTTTGACGACGCCAATAAAAAATTACTGCCAGAGTAAATACCTTCCATTTTGTTTACATATTCCAGGACTACCGAACATGGTCGCACTGTTACAAGAAGAAACCGAACAAGCTTTATCGTCATGCTTTTTGCTTTCACTTCCCGCCCTCCTCTGACAGAACCCTCTTCAACTTGGCAAAGCAGTCGCGTTATTTAATTCAGTACGACTTCCCATGAACGTCCATGCAAGAAAAGTAATTATGTAGTAGTGGCGCAAGGCTGAAAGCGCAGTGGTGCTGATCGGTTTCTAGCTGGTCATCCCTGCAGGATGGGATGTCCGGTTGTCAGAAGTGATGCCGAGTGATTATAAGTTATGTTAAATAATGCCATGTGATGCCGTTCCATGCAGTCAATTCAAGTAAAGTAGCCATCCAATGTTTCGGCCGTGCTACCGTGCAACATTGTGGCCATTTACCTTTTAGATGGGTCAAGACCAACAGCCTCGCTGTGCATCGCACTGCCATTCCGGGTACGTGGCTTCAGCATGCCAGTGCGAACCTTCTTCCTACTCCCCACGTCTTCTTCTGGCACAAGCGTTACACAAAACGAGTGAGCGCATGCGCAATTGGCCGCGACGGCCCGTCTGGCATGGCAGAGTGGTTCTATGCAGTGCCCAGGCAGGCGGGCTGGTGGTGGAGAACTGTAAGGTTTAGCGAAGAACGCGCACAGCTCGGCAACCTGTTGCTAGGCGCTTTGTGGTGACGTCACCAGGAAGCGGCTTTTCTTTCCTGTGTTGCACCAATTAGGGCCGGCTTTGATTGACTGAAAGCGTTTAAAGAAAAGCGGCTTTAGGATATAGACTATAGACTTGGATTATAAAACTAAACAATGATAATTGCAAGCACATGCGCGTTGCCTGAGTTCAAACGCACTTCCTACTAACAACATTAAGAATGCTGCTCTTGAAACTGTGTTTTCTTACAAGTCAGTGTTCACATTTCTTCAAACCTGGCCTCAAAACCTCATATCAATTATGTCATAAATATGACCGCAGTTTCCCGAGTGGGAACACTGGTTAGCATGCGAAGCATATATGTTGAACTGCGATAAATGTGGTTTGTAATTTGTGACATGCGTGTGTGTTATGAGTAAACACAAGTGAACACGAGTGACCAAGCACGCACGTATGCTGCGAAAGATGATGTTTATTGATGAGACGCTTTGGGTATTTTGAGCAAGATGACCTTATGGTCCTTAAAGTGAAGGGTCAGTGGGTCGGGTTGCAGCGGTCGCAGGTCGAAATCTGCAAAGACGTGGTCGATGCACGTCCCGCGAACTGTGGTCGAATGATGTTTGCCGTCGTGCGTTGCGACTGCCGCGACTCCATGTAGTCGACCACGCCATCGTCCTTGATGACGTCGACGTTGAAGTCGCCAACTATCACGAAGGATCGTCGTTGCGGTCGTTCTTTCAGGTATTCTTCCACGGCTTCGTCGACGTACTTCTCCACGGCGGCACGTGTTAGGTTGGGCGCGAGGTACATCGTCATGACGTCGACTCCGCAGACGCTAGCGACGCAGTGCTCGCCGTTGGCGCGTTGTCGAGCGCCGGGCTGCAGTTGGAGGTCTTCGACGGAGTCGACATCGTCACGCTTGACGTGAATTACCACGCCGCCCGCAGGTCGTTGGAACCCGTGCGTGCATGCGGCCGGAGCGTATCCCGCAACGTCGACGTCATCGGTGCCGTTCCACGTCTCAGTGAGGCAAAGCACGTCCACTCTGTGGAGTGCGGGGTCTCGCACGACGTCGACCGCGTGAGCGCCCAGCGACCTGGTGTTGAACAGTGCCAGGGTGAAGAAGCACTCGGAGTCGACGTCTTCGAGCGCGCGAAAGTATCGTTGGGTGACGGTGTCCGGCCTGGGTTTTCGCAAACGTTCAAACTTGTCGGCCATGTTCTTGTCGACGTTTTCGTGCGCGTGATGAAAGTGGTGATCGCCGGCTTCGTTGGTGAGTTACAGGTTGTTGCTCCAGTCGAGGAAGTCGCGCTTGAAGCGAGCGTTGAGCGTGGCGTACTGCTTGGCTCGCCATGCCGCTATCGCGGCGCGCTCGCGGGCGGCATCGAGATCGGCCTCGTGGCGTCGACGCTTGCACGCGGCTTCACCGTCCGGATTCTCTTGCTGATGCTAACGTCTCGCAGCGGCTTTGCGATCTCGAAGGTGGGAATCTTCTGCTCGACGTTGACGTATTGCAGCTGCTTGGCATTGGGGATCCTCCGCTTGACGCTGACGTCTCGCAGCTGCTTCACGTTCTCGGAGCTGGGAATCTTCCGCTCGACGCCGACGTTTGCGTTCCGCATCGCGAGCTCTTCTCAGCGCGGCCTTGTCCACGGATGAAGTGTCTTCGGAATTTCTTGCGGTTCCACCAACACATTGGCTGACGCTGTTGGAAGGGACGTCAGTAAGTGTGTTTGTGGAATCGTTAGCATACATTTTCACCAGCGACATCGGACGTGGAGGGACCACACAAACCATCCGATGAAGGGTGGCGCGCCCCGACACTCGGTTATTTATAGCGAGCACCGGCCCCGGCCTGCGCATGCGCGCGTGAGCATACAGCTAGCGCACGTAGAACTAGAGGTCGCGCGGCGGGCGGAGGGGAGAAGCGAGCGCAGCACGCACTGTGTTGAGAGGAGGAAGGGATACACAGATGGCTGGCGGAGGAGGGAGGAGGAGGGGAGGCTACGGACGGTGACGGCGCATGGCTAGCCCCTAGTATAATATGTTCCGCATGTAAAAACACCAACCACATGCGTGGGTATCTTCCAAAAAACTTTCCTCATTCACTCAGTATAATGAAATTACAGCTTTATAAAACACTGATGGGCTTGAAATTATCTCTCTGGAGCACTGGAATCGATTCACTCATTTCACACTTGGAAACTGTGCAAAACCAACCTACCGCTTCATACTCTGTATCACCTAAAATGTAGCGTAACCTCTATGAAATCAACTTTGTACCTCTCTTCTCTCTCTCATCACATGTCTATATCTTCATAGTATGTATTTTTCATAGAATTTAGTACAACTATCTGAAAAACAAATTGCTCAAAGGGTTCTCTTACATATAAGCTCGCATTGATCACCGCAATAAAGTTGGAATTCCATCATGTCACACTAAACGTCTTCATAACTCATTCATATCGAGATCATGGAATGGCTTTCCCCATGAGATCGCTTGCATAACAAATAATATGTTTCGTAAGACAATTGCTAACTTCTGAATATATTTATGTTTAATACTCTTTGTATAGGTTTTCTTAATTATGAATATTTTTGAACGCCCGCTGCTGCTTTAATTATTTTCTTGATGTGAGTTTTTACCTTCCACTTTGTAGTTTTATTAGATTTTTTATGCTTTAACGTATGTTGTTGTATTCGTTATGTATTGCCACTCTCCTCTGTGATGCATTCAGGCTCTGGGTGTGCAATAAATAATCAAAAATAAGAAGCAGATCGCGGGAGGGGGGGGGGGTGTTCAGGTCATTACTTGCCGCCATAGACCGCTGTGCTCTATCGAGGATCACTACTTGAGGCTTTTTAAATGGCTCCACTTTTAAAAAGAATATTATTGTCTTGGGTGTTGTTATGAAGTACTTGGTTTAAATAAAAAATAACCGCATATCCACGGAATGAACGCTGATGAGTGAGGCGAAGCGTTCGTCAGTCAGCCCACGCGTCCGTCCGTCCGTTCATTCTTGCTTCCATTCGTCCGTGCGTCACTCCGTGCATTCGTCCGTCTGTCTGCTTGTTTGTCGTTCCATACGTGCGTCCGTGCGTTCGTCCATCTAGTGAACACTCGAAGTACTGCCATCTCGCCCCTTTTCATCGCGATCGTAGTCGCGCTATCAGTCATCTATCTTCTTGCCACGTGGCACATATCTGTCTATATCCGGTGGCACATACTCGCTCTCGAGGGTATGTGCCACCAGCGGTTATGCTCAACGACAACGCGGGACGCACAAGCCACGTCATAAGAAGCTTCGCCCCTAAAAAGGATGTCAGCAATGAGCGGCGCAGATCGCACCTCAGTGTTAGTGAAGCTTGACGACTCTAGCAGGTGGTGGTGTTGATATTGCGTGCAAGTTGCAAACAGTTCAGCTTATACCAGCGCACGTGCGACCACCACTGCAAAAGCTGGAAAGTTTGATGCGTGATGCGTAAAAGACAGTGCGACCCATCGATGATCACCAGCGTACTGCGTGCATTGCTTTCTGTTTTTAGTCCACGTTTCGCAGCCACAAGCTCAGCCAAATAAAAAGTTTCACGTAGATAATGACGTATACGACACGTATATCATGATATTCAAATATTCTAAATTATAATGTCTTGGATTCAACATACCCAAAACCCACATATGATTATCCGAGACACTGTAATCGAGGGCCCTGAAAATTTTTCCACCTGGAGTTCTTTAACGTGCCCCAAATCAGAGCACATGGGCCTACAGCATTTCCGCCTCTATCGAAAATGAAGCCACCGCAGCAGCGATTTAATCCCGCGACCTGCGGGCGAGCTTTCAAATACCTTAGCTACTAGACTACCACGGCGGGGCTTGGCATACAGTCATGCAATACTTTGAATATGTCGATGAAATGAAACGGACATTATGAGCACGTATAGACAGTGTAATGTATGTCAGGTTTGCATGTGTGCTGTTCGAAAGTTTTGAACAAGTGGCACTCAACAAGAAATGTAATCTACGGTGAAGTGATTTCTACACTGTTAGGCTTCTGAAGGCAAACACATATATATTCCGCTTACTTTCTGTTCTTCTTTCAGGAGCTCGCTCCTCTTGCTGGGTGGTTGTCTCTCGTCGTTGCAACGGTGTTTACGCTAGTGCTCAATGCTGCTGCTAGAGGCACAGATGTGCCCTTCTTTTCAAGATTGCTCACTAGATGACGTGCCACCACCCAGGCGACGCTCGCTCGCCTGAGCATAGTGGGCGAGGCTCCACGCTGGCTCCACGCAGTGGATGAGGGACATGGTGACTGCTCACCGCTATGAGCAGCGAGCAAGGAAGAGACGCGCGTTTGGATTGCTAGTGCTGGAAGTGATGTGAACGCCATGCTTGATGCCCCTCCAGGCGTCACGCGTTGCAGCTTCTTGAGTGCCGACAAGGGTGCGTCTGCCGACAGCCCAATGTGTGTTCTGCACAAACGATGAGTCGCGCGTTGTGCATATAGGTACAGCGCACCACCAAAAGGCGTCAAGATGACGGATGCATCGAGGAATGGCTGTCCAAGACAGCGGATGGTACCATGCTTTTGGACTGGCACCATGGACCCTTTTCAAAAAAGAGCACCCCAAGTGCCGCGGACGCGAATCTTCAGTCTGCCGCCATTGTGAGGGCACCACAGCAGACGACGCAGGCTGTGTGTCCCAGCGACAATGATGCTCGTTTGTTGCAGCGCACACAGACACCTCTTGCGTTCCTGCAGAACGCAGACCGCGTCGGGAGGGCGCACCGATGAGAGTCTCTTGCAGGCCGGCTCCTGGCATTGCCTGTCATAACAAGCCGAACTGCTCGTCCAAATCATTGAAGGGGACAAAATATTGCTCATTGTGCAGCGGAACCAGCTCAGAAAGCTTATCGAAGAGTACTAGGAGCTCGTTGAAGCTAGAAAGCGGAGCGATTGCAGCGGATGATACGGAGAACTAGCCGCCAACACAAACATCACACTCACGCATTTGACAGCTAGCTTTCCATGCCCTCATGATGGCGCTAGCTATCCCACGCTCCTTTGGAAGCAAAAGCTTCGGAAAGCTCACCGTCAGGTGGCGCATTTATGAAAAGGGTTTATAGCGTGTGGCATGACTCTTGAAAAAAAAAAAGACATTGTGTATATTACGTGTATATACCACAGCAACACTCCTGTCACGTTTTCATATGATGATGATGGAACGTAGGTACAGACAACGCCTCCTCGAAAAACTATGCCTGGGACGTCACTCTCTTTTCAATCGGGAGCCTCCTGCCAGCACGCAATCTCGGAGGCCATGCATCCTGCCTTGTCTTGCGACCGGCCACCGCGTGAGACCGCTCGCCTCCGTACCGCTCAGTCACGTGACATAACCGTACCGCTCTGTCACGTGACATTACGGCTGCTCGGAGGCAGCAGTGAGAGCATTGCTGAGTTAGAAGGGGGCAGCCATCGCAGACGCTCGCCTTCGTACCGAAGGAGGAGGGTAGAGTCAGAGAATAGGGAGCGCGTTCATGCCTCACGTTCCAGGCATAATTTTTAAAGACGATAGTCTTTTTGGAGACCTTCGACGCAAAAACTTTGGCCTGTCTCTAGGTAAATCTGTCCATTTGTCTACCCTTAACGCGAACCAGGTACTCTAAACAGCACCAGCCTACACCTTGAACGGCCGACCCCATCCGTAGCGCTCACCAATGTTGCTCAAGACTCAGCGTTTATACTTGTGCTACTGTCAATTGAAAAGCAATTATTGCGCATATCTGAGGCGCCATAACAACACGTTCATCTTCTGCATGTGCGTCTTTTGCCAGAAAAGACGACCTGGTGGTGGCAGCTACCTGTCGCCTTGCGTTCTACATTTTATCACCTCTGAGACGGGTGCGCACGACCATCTCAGGGCCACGCACTTCGTTTTCAAAAAAAAAAAAACTGCCAGATGGCGCTGATGTCTCACGTGTGACGTGATTTGAAGCGCTCATTTGCCTCCGCTGCACGCTTGCGGCACTCTAACGCAGTGCCTCCGGAATACCATTCACAGATTTCCTTGCGCAGAACATCAAATAAATGTTTTGTTCACTCTCTCCACACGCAAGACTATCGTCTTTCGACGACATTCTCAGACCACATGCAGATACGGGGCCATTTTTTTAGAAGCCGTTGGTACAGAGGATTCACGGTTTACCGGATTTAACCTCTGGAGCAAGTGCGTTCATCATCAATCACTTCGTGGACATGCCAAAACTATTTAAGTAGACACCGCTTAAGTTTCTTTGGGGCATTGTGGGATCATTCACACTGCAGCCCAACTGTATACACTCAGCCTACACCACATGTTCAGGGCATTTGAGATCAAGAAAAACATGTGTCGCGAAAAAAGAGCCACGTATCTTCATGTTAATCTGCAAATGTTGTCGAAAGATGATAGTCTCGCGTGTGGAGACAGAGAAAAAACATTTATTTGGTGTTCTGGGCAAGAAAATCGGTGAATGGTGTTCTGGAAGCGCTGCAGAGTGCCTCGAGCGTGCTGCGAAGGCGAACGAGCACATAAAGTCACGCACACGTGAGACATTAGCGCCATCTGGCAGTTTTCTTGGAAAACGAAACGTGCTGCTCTGAGACGGGCGGGCGCGCCCGTCTCAGAGGTGAAAAGTGTAGAACGCAAGGCGACGGGTAGGTGCCACCACCGTGTCGTCTTAGCAAAGCGTTGGAAACACTCGTCTTTTTGTGCAAGCGTGGAATGGGCAGCACAACGTGATAAACATTGTGGTCCTTAGAATTACTTATGTATGCCTTTTCTAGTAAAAGACGCCCATACAGAATATATACGTGTTGTTACGGGGCCTCAGACATGCGCAATAATTGCCTTTTTACTGACAATCGCGCAAGTATGAACGCTGAAGCTTGAGCAACATAGGAGGGCGCTGCGGATCGGGTCCACTGTTCGGTGTATCGATGGTCGCCGTTCGAAATACCCGGTACTCTCAAAGGTGGACAAACAGACAAATGTACAGACAGACAGACAGACAGACCAAAATTTTTGCGTCGAAGGTCCCTAAAAAGGACTATCGTCTTTAATAATAAGTAGCTCGCACCTGACATCATATACGCAGCGCATCGTTACTCGAATATGGCGAGTTTGATGAAGTCCAGGTAACAAAACCCACACAACATTCCTGCTCTATTACTATAGCCATGCAGCGGAAGCGTATTTAAGTTATTTGCTTGAATAACAAAGAAACGTGCAAGTGATGTCCTGGTAACAAAATTGTGACATGTCGAATTTCTCGTCTCCTTGTATGGGTTTTTCTAAGCGTGGTTTCAGTGTCATGTGTGAGAGTCAGTTGCGGTAGTTGTAATATTTTATGACGAATAAAAATTCATTTTAGACCTATTACTACGTTGTGACTTCCTACGAATACGGCTTTCGACATTTTTTTTTAACTGAAGAAGGAAACAAAAAGGTATGTGATGAGCTAGCGAGAAATAATAAATCACTAAAATAGAGCCACAAAAGAATAGAAAATTTTTTGTTTCGCCAAAGTAAGGATATGCAAACACATAGGCCACAATTTGAACAGGCTATTTTTTAAAAAATGCGGTTGCGAGTTTGCGAGTGGACATGTTTTGTGGCGTAAGCTATACTGGCCGTGGTTGAGCATTTTCGCGTGGCTTTTCGAGGGCTGTGATGTGCATGCCCGAGGAGCCATGACGTCACCTGGCACACAGCTGGCACGCCGGAGGCTCGGAAGCTATAAGGATTGGTGGGTCACAGCGCGGGCTGGCGCTTGAATCGCGTGAGCTCGCTTGCTAATCCGCCCTTGCGCCTTCCCATGCGTCTACCCATGCGTCCATCCTTTCATCTGTTCATTCGTCCGTCCGTCCGCCTGCCTGCCTGCCTGCCTGCCTGCCTGTCTGTCTGTCTGTCTGCCTGCCTGCCTGCCTGCCTGCCTGTCTGTCTGTCTGTCTGTCTGTCTGTCCGTCCGTCCGTCCGTCCGTCCGTCCGACCGTCCGTCCGTCCGTCCGTCCGTCCGTCCGTCCGTCCGTCCATCCATCCATCCATCCATCCATCCATCCATCCATCTATCCATCCATCCATCCGTCCATCCATCCATCCATCCATCCATCCATCCATCCGTCCGTCCGCAGCCCGCACTATCTATATGCTGTCCTGGCGGAGCTAAAACACTGCTATATTTTTTCTTTATTTTGTGTGATCTGAAAAAAAATAACCTAATAAACAGGAAGTAACTGCAGTGTTACTACCCCCCTGTGTCAACTTTATAGCGAGCCTCTAGGTACTTAAAACGTTTTCAGAACTTCTAGCAGTTATAGCAATATATACGAGAGGTAATAAACTTAGCTAATACTGCCATCGCATTTGGACAAGCAAATATCGCTTTTTGGATGCTTCACAATTTCTTAAACGTCCTCACCTTTGCTGGCAATACACTGTGCGGTTATTGTGACCGTCTTATTGCAATATTATTGAACTGTAGTTTCCTTGATTATGAGTGTATAGTTGCACTATCCTACACGTAACTATGGTATGTCGTGTACATAGGAAAATATGATTGATTGATATGTCGGGTTTGATGCGCCGAAAAACCATATGAATATTGCAGACGCTGTAGTGGAGGGCTCCTAAAATTTGACAACATGGGGATCTTTAACGTGCATCTGAATTTGAGTACATGAGCCTGCAGCATTTTCGCCTCCATCGAAATAAGCCGCCGCAGTCGGGATTCGATCCTATAGTATACGACCTGCGGGTCTGAAGCCGAGCACCTTAGCCACTAGACCACCTCTGTGGGGCAATATACGAGAATATAGGTTCACACGATCGGTTACCTGTGTAAGTTAGTGACTGCTCACCAGTGGAATATGTGCTATTCCCAAGTTGGGCTATATACAGCTCTTAAGTTGCTCTCAGAAATATGTGATATGAAAGCCTTATTTTTTTTTGTTAAGAGCACGTATAAACTCGTATATTGTTTGTTCGTGCCTGTACGTATACACTATGATTGTAACATATCACTGTGTGCATTTAGCAGAATTTCCACGTGAAGGAATCGTGGGTATGCGACTAGCTTTGTGGAAATGGTTCACGTTTGGTGCATGAACCTTCTGGCGCGAAATTAACAAAGCTTCTCCTTCGTACCGCTGCTCTGCGAGCTTACTGGTAAACTGCAAATTTATCTCTATGAGCGTAGTGCAGTTAATGTGTGGGCAAAGCCAGCAGACAGCCACTTCAAATTACTGCAAAAAAAATACATCGTGAAGTCAGGAAAAGTGCTAGGATGAACGTTTTTTATGTCAAAAGCGAAAGATTACGATGTGCATGATCGGGCCCATATTTGAGCTGTGTACGCACAGATTATGGCGTATGAGTAGCCCAGTATTTTCTCCTATATTCTTGTCATCGGGTCCCGCCCAGCCACTTACGTACCTTTTAGCCGAACGCAACCATCCACAAATGGCACAAAAGAAACTGAAAAAAAAACAGTTTAACGTAATTGAATAGACGTGGTGGTCCGGCCAAAGTGACAATAAACCACTCTTAACAAATAACAAATTTACGCAACTGATTCATCTTTATATACCAGGAGTAGTAACTCTGAACTTACAAATTCCGCGCCGGCTGCTCAGAGGTGGCGTAGAGGCCGAATCATCAATACGCATCAGGGTATATGTAAACTGGTAGCGTAATTTCCTTAGGTGCCCATCTATCACGTAGTTGGCGGGTTTTCGACACTGTCACTTACGTATGCACGAAACAACTAACTGCAAACAGAACATAGAATCATAATATGATGTCACAACCGGAAGTGGTAGTGACGTTGTGCATTTGCCCTACATGACACCAAATTGAAATTTTCTTAATTCGTGACCTCTTGAATGCATTTTCATAAACACGCAGTTTTATTGTGCCTTTCATCATCATCATCATGATCATCATCAGCCTGACTACGTCCACTGCAGGACAAAGGCCTCTCCCATGTTCCGCCAGTTAACCCGGTCCTGTGCTTGCTGCTGCCAATTTATACCCGCAAACTTCTTAATGTCATCTGCCCACCTAATCTTCTGTCTCCCCCTAACCCGCTTGCCTTCTCTGGGAATCCAGTTAGTTACCCTTAATGACCAGCGGTTATCCTGTCTACGCGCTACATGCCCGGCCCATGTCCATTTCTTCTTCTTGATTTCAGCTATGATATCCTTAAACCCCGTTTGTTCCATAATCCACTCTGCTCTCTTCTTGTCTCTTAAGGTTACACCTACCATTTTTTTTGCATTGCTCGCTGCGTCGTTTTCAATTTAAGCTGAACCCTCTTTGTAAGTCTCCAGGTTTCGGCTCCGTAGCTAAGTACCGGCAAGATACAGCTGTTATATACGTTCCTCTTGAGGGATAGTGGCAATGTACCTGTCATAATTTGAGAGGGCTTGCCAAATGTGCTCCACTCTATTCTTATTCTTCTAGTTACTTCAATCTCGTAGTTCGGCTCCGCGGTTATTACCTGCCCTAAGTAGACATAGTCTTTTACAACTTGAAGTGCACTATTACCTATCTCGAAGTGCTGCTCTTTTCCGAGGTTGTTGTGTATTAACTTTCGTTTTCTGCAGATTAATTTTAAGATCCACCTTCCTGCTCTCCTTGTCTAACTCCGTAATCATGAGTTGGAATTCATCCCCTGAGTTACTCAGCAATGCAATGTCATCGGCGAAGTGCAGGTTACTAAGGTACTCTCCATTAACTCTTATCCCTAAGTGTTCCCATTCTAGGCTTCTAAAAACCTCCGGTAACCACGCTGTAAATAGCATTGGGGAGATTGTGTCCCCCTGCCTTACGCCCTTCTTGATTGGTATTCTGTTGCTTTCTTTATGAAGCACTATGGTAGCAGTTGATCCCCTGTAGATTTCTTCCTGGATGCTTATATATACTTCATCGACACCCTGATTCCGCAGTGTCTGCATGATGGCTGATATTTCTACTGAATCAAACGCCTTCTCGTAATCTATGAAGGCTACGTATAGTGGTTGTTTATATTCTGAGCATTTCTCTATTACCTGATTGACAGTATGAATGTGGTCGATTGTTGAGTAGCCTGTTCGAAATCCTGTTTGTTCCTTTGGTTGATTGAATTCCAATGTTTTCTTTACTCTGTTAGCAATTACTTTTGTAAATAGCTTGTATACTACAGAGAGCAAGCTGATCGGCCTGTAATTCTTCAAGTCCTTGTCATCTCCTTCCTTATGTATTAAGATGATGCTAGTGTTCGTCCAAAACTCTGGTACTCTTCCCGTCAGGAGACACCTCGTAAACAGGGTGGCTAGTTTTTTTAACGTAATCTGTCCACCATCTTTCAGCAGATCTGATGTTACCTGATCCTCACCGGCAGCTTTGCCTCTTTGCATGCTCTCCAAAGCTTTTCTGACTTCTTCTATCATTACTGGTGGGATGTCATCTGGGTTACTGCTAGTTCTTATAGTATTAAAGTCGTGGTTGCCCGGCTACTGTAAAGATCTCTGTAAAACTCCTGCACTATTTATCTGTCCTATCCATTTTGGTAGCTATTTTGCCTTCTTTGTCCCTTAGTGCATACATCTGATTTTTGCCTAGCCCAAGTTTCCTCTTCACTGCTTTGACGCTTCCTCCGTTTTTCAGAGCGTGTTCAATTCTCTCCATGTTATGCCTTCTTACGTCGAATACCTTACGGCTACTAATCAACTTCGAAAGCTCTGCTAATTCTATTTTGTTTGTTGTACTTGAGACTTTCATGATTTGACGCTTCTTAATGAGATTCTTCGTTTCCTGGGATAGCTTGCCAGTGTCCTGTCTAACTATGCTGCCTCCAACGTGCACTGCACACTCCGTAATGATACTCGTCAGATTATAATTCATTGTATCTACGCTAAGGTTGGTCTCCTCACTAACAGCCGAGTACCTGTTCTGAAGGGAGACTGTGAATTCCTGTACTTTCCCTCTCAGTGCTAGCTCATTGTTTGGCTTCTTGCGTATCAGTTGCTGCCGTTCCTTTCTCAAGTCTAGGCGCCTTTGTGCCTTTATGGCTCATCAATCGCATGCGTGAGACACTAAAAGACTAACAAGAAAGACTGAGGAAGAAAGGTTGTTTTATTAGCCAAATAATGGATTTTCAATAAACACTAAATTATTTGCAGATGAAAGAATATTGATACAGTGACACAACTGTTCACGAAAACAATAAAAGAATATTTCAAAAACTCACGATGCCCAAGTATTGAAAACTACAGCAGTGAGACAGCCGCCTTGGAAATGTCACATTAGCCACCTCGTAGTACAGTGTTTTGTTGCTTAGTGTGTCGCATTAACCATCATGACAGGTTGGGCAGGCCGACCGTGCGTTGGCAAAGACTGTTGGCAGTAACAGGAGATGCTATCTACACATTCTGTGAGCTAGTTCAGCTCTTATGTATCAAAGCAGTGAACACCTTATGAACAAATAAATGTACTATGGAAGGTACGTTCGAAAGCACCACGCAAATGTGATCGATGCCTTGTTGAGCGGGCATTGCATCGTACTCAACACAAGCCTTGATGGCAATCTGCTTGCATACGCCCCCCTCCCCCTCCCACACCACTGTCTTTTGCTTAGGACATTCGACCAGAAAATAAGGCAATCAGTCATATAGCAAAGTGTCAGATGAAAGATAAAGTAAATTTCTGCTTTATTTTGGCGTGTATAAAATCAAGAATATTCGAAAAAATGGCTTCAGTTTTTGCACTCACAAAAGAGCAACAAGGAACAACAGATGGGGACAACAAGGTACAAATAATCCAACAGATTATGTCATCTCAGCAGGACAAGTCGCGGCTTACTCATGACTGACCACCACGGCACATGCGTAGAGCATCTGACTATGGCGGTTGACTTTTGACGCGCCCGGTAGACCAACAGAACCAGAGCACACATTCACACAAGTTATTCCGCCCAAGTCGAGGAAAGGCCACAGATAAACTTAACCTGGCAGAGTAAATGGCTTCTTTACTGAAAGCATGTCAAGTTGATGACGAAGAGTCCTCAGACATTTATAGTGGCGTTCAGACTCTTGAAGTTGAGTCGAAAGCTCGAGTGACGACGTCAAATCTCTTATCCGGTTTTAAAGATGATAGTCTTGCTTGGGGACCTTCGACGCAAAAAATTTGATCTGTCTGCCTGTCTGTCTGTCTGTATGTCTGTCTTTCTGTCTGTCTGTACATTTGTCTGTTTGTCCATTCTTACCGGCATCGGGTACTTGAAACGGCCGACCCCATCCGCAGTGGCCACCAATGTTGCTCAAGGTTCAGCCTTCATGCTTGTGCAATTGTCAAGTAAGAAGCATTTATTGCGCATGTCTGGGGCACCATAACAACACGCATATATTCTGCATATGCGTCTCTTACTACAAAACGCATACATAAGTAATTTTAGGGACCGTAGCACTTATCACGCTGCGCTTACCATACAACGCTTGCACGGAAAGGGGAGTGTTTCCAGCGCTTCGCTAAGACGAGATGGTGGCGGCACCTACCCATCGCCTCGCGTTATACTCCTTATCACCTCTGAGACAGGCGCGCATGGCCACGCGCTTTGTTTTCCAAAAGAAACTGCCAGATGGCGCTCATGTCTCACGTGTGACGTGACTTGATGCGCTCGTTCGCCTCCGCTGCACGCTCGAGGCACTGTAATGCAGTACCTCCGGGATACCATTCACCGATTTTCTTGCGCAGAACATCAAATAATTGTTTTGTTCACTCTCTCCACACGCACGACTATCGTCCTTCGACGACATTTGCAGATTACATGCAGATACGGGGCCAATTTTTTTCTTGCGTCCTATCAAGCATGCTCTAAACGGTACAACTTTGACGCGCAATTAGAACCGCTCTGCGTATCGTTCGCTCTGATTGTGGCTCCACGCTGATTCCTTCTGGTCGGTGAGACCATTTTTTAAAGACGATAGTCTTTCTTGGAGACCTTCGAAGCAAAAACTTTGGTCTGTCTGTCTGTCAAGGTTCAGCACTCATACTTGTGCCATTGTCAATCAAAAAGCAAGTATTGCACATATCTGCGGCACCATAACAACACGTTAGTATTATGTATGTGTATTATTTACAACAAAAGGCACACATAGGTATTTTAAAGAATCGTAGCCTTTATAACGCTGCACTGGCCATACAACGCCTGCAAGAAATGGCAAGTGTTTCCAACGCTTTGATGAGACGACACGGTGGTGGCACCTACCTGTCGCTCTGTGTTCTACAGCTTATCACCTCAAAAACAAGCGCGCATGGCGCGCGTCCTGTTTTCTAGAATAACTGCCAGATATCGCTCATGTCTCACGTGTGAGGTGACTTGATGGTCTCGTTCGCCTCCGCTGCACGCTCGAGGCACTCTAACGCAGCGTTGCCAGAATATCATTCACCGATTTTCTTGCAGAGAACATCAAATAAACGTTTTGTTCACCTTCTCCAGAGGCAAGATTATCGTCTTTCGACGACTTTTATGGTTTAACATGCACAGAAACAGGGCCAATTTATTTTTCCTAAGTAGATCTTCAGTCATCAATTCGGTTGGATTTTCTCTGCTCAGTTAGAATTGCCCCACGAAGGTTCCGTTAACTTGCAGAGTTTGGTCTCACGGCTTCTCAGCCAAGTGTTCTTTGGCACGGCTTGATGTGCCATGGGGAACTGCAAGCTGATCCTTCGTCGGGATAAATGAGATTGATAGTTTCGCTCTTCTTCAAGTGACTGCGGTGATCGTGAAACTTTTCCTTCAAAGTTTCAAGGCGCTGGCGAAATTTATATCAATCATCCACTTTTGTGAGATTTCTCACAAAACGTTCCTGTTTGAGTCTGCTGCCTTATGTATAATGCTTATCAGCTGTAGGAGGTAAAATTTACAGACACGTGAAAGCTTCCGAAACACAATCCTTCTCTTCTACCAACGTTTGAAGCACAATGACTTGGGACAAGCGAAAACAAAGCACCCTTGGGAAAATAAGCGTCCCTTGTACAGGCTATGCTAGTTAGGTGAGCACAGCTTCGAGGTTTTTTCTTTTCATGGACACACTTCTCACATTTCCTGTCACAAAAGGCCAATAGTAGTCGCAACTGGCAAGTAATGAGACCAACTTTCTGTTTTCTCCTTCAAGACAAAGGGCTCACAAGTCCGACTCAGCTTCATCAATCTTTTTTGTGAATTCATCACCTCGAGATATATTGTGCTGGCTACACGTGTCTTCTACTTCTAAATCTTCAAATATAATGAGTATCTTCGTAGTTTCTTTAAAATTGCTGACATGAACTCTTCTCATCGATATCTCTGTGCTGCGCCCTCCAAATACTCATACAGTGAAAGTTTCTTTTTCGTAACATTTGAGAGCCAACCTATACGAAGATGATATCATCAGCAACTTTTCGGCGTCCATCTAATTACCATCTTTTTCGTGAGGGAGCATAGCGTCTAACGTTGTCGTACCCTCACGTTCGTAAACGAGACCGAAGGGTGTCAACCGAGTGGTCTCCTGACGAGCCGGGTTGTAGGTGATTGTGACGTAAGGCACGATGCCGTCCAGTTCTTGTGCTCTACATCTTACGTACCTGCTTATCATTCCATGCAGGGTTCTGTTGAAACGTTTGGTGAGCCCGTTGGCCGTTATCGTTCTGTGAGCTGTAAAGCTCAGTCGATTGATTGTTTGTTTGTTGCCTCTAAGCGCTGGTACATACCCTTTCTGGGGGATGGGCCATGAAAGCTTGTAGTAGCCAACGTGTGATATACTGATTGTGAGCCTCATAACAAAAGAACAAAGAAAAAAATGAAGAGTTAAAAATTCGAAACACCCCGAAAAACACTGTCTTCTTCTTCTTCTTCTTTTTCTTCTGTTTGTTTGTTTGTTTGTATCCTCTAATTCATGGCTCGTACCCACTCTGGGGGATTGGCCAGGAGAACATATAGTCTCTTATGGACGATAACTGCATTATTGCTTACAACGAAAAAAAAAGGGGGGGGGGAGTTGTATAGTAAATTGTTAAAAAAAAGAAAGAAACCAAAGATTTAGATTGTGAGAAAAAAGAATCAATAACAAAGTAGACACTAATAGCTACAACTTGATTTTTGGAGCCGACCAGACAGCTGGTTTTCCCAAACACGATTAGTTTGGTATGTCACGGATCTATCCAGAATTGAAAATTACTTTTCGACCCATTTTTTTTAGTATCTGTTAACATGGGCTTTAAGTTGAAAAACGTTTAGAGTCTTGAATAAAATTACACACCGCATCAAATGCATCTCTGTGGCAATTTCCCAAAACAGAGGCACCAAATCTTAGAACATTTTCTGTGGTTAAATTTAAACATAGCTTCACAAATGGAATATCTAAAAGTCGTTTCCTAATTAATGCATAGTTACGACATGAGCCAAAATAATGTTCAATAGTTTCTGATTCTTCGCAGAACGGACAAAGGGGGGAAAGTGTCAGACCAGCTCTGTGTAAATAAAAATTTAATGGGGGGACGCGGCACCACAATCTGGAGATTATAATTTCACGTTTTTTTGACGGACTCCACTGTGCTTTCCATGGAAATTTCTTCTTCTTCTTCTTCTTCTCTTCTTCTTCTTCTTCTTCTTCTTCTTCTTCTTCTTCTTCTTCTTCTTCTTCTTCTTCTTCTTCTTCTTCTTCTTCTTCTTCTTCTTCTTCTTCTTCTTCTTCTTCTTCTTCTTCTTCTTCTTCGAATGGTCTTTACCAAATGCGGGGGATCTGTGAAGTTACGGGTGAATTTTTTTTCAGTGTTTCTTAACAATACTTTTCGTATAACCAGTAATAGCAAATAAGACAAACCCAATTGCGGATTATTAGTATTGAAAGGTTTAAAAGGATGAAGAATTTAGCTCGATATTCTTTTGTCTGGCTAATACATTCCTCTATGGTGTAGTAAACATCCATAGACTGTACGCCAGAGTATGGAAGCGCCAAAAGAAAGAACAACTGATTCGGATATTTTCAGACTCAAGTTTCGAAGAGGGGGTGCTACGAATGTTCTCCTCAATGACGTGTACCGGCGATAAGATAGACAGTAATGACTAATTGTTTCCTCCTCCTTACAAAAGCGCCACAGAGGCGACAGCGCTCGACTTGCTCTGTTCAAGTAAAAGTTCAGGGAGGTAACCCGACCGCAAAGTTTGGTTATAGCCATTTCTATTATTCTCGACTGCGATAAATAACACACTGTTTCAGGAAAATAATTGGTGCTTAGATTTTGTAGAAGCTGTCAAGACGTGTCAAAAGCCTTGCCATGAACACCCGGGCCACTTCGATGCCACAGCGACTGGCACATACGTGCGGCATTAAGCAGGGTGTTTCAAGAAATGTGCCCAATATTCTTCAAAAACCAGCAAAAGGCACTATTTGCTCGTCGTCTTCACTGTAGCTTTTTCCGTAGTGGCAGCCATCGAGGGTTGAAAACATGAGTGGAACAGTAATTGGTACACTCAAATTAATTAACACTTTAATTGTTAATTTACACAGTCAAGTCAAAATAAGAACATTGGAGATTTTCATGTGAAGAACCCACTGCGACTTTGAGATTTCGGAAATGTGGCCTCTAGTAATAACACTGAAATAATAAACTTCTCCTAAATTCTACGGCGAAATGGCAATTGAAACGCGAAAGAGCCCAACTGCCTTACTCTTTTGAGACGTCCGAAAATGAGGGAGCTCTCTTATATCAAACGTGAACCGACTGCATTGTGTGGATGTGTGGGCTCAGCTTGCGATTACAGCACGCATTGTTAACGAAAGGGGAAGAACAGCACACCTGTAACAGCTGTACTTGAACAGTGACGTTATTGTAGTTGTCTGGTTGTTGCGCTCATCAGTCGTTTGGTTTTGATTTCGCCGCAGGATTTTGGAGAATTTAATTAGGACACAGTTATTACTAGAGGCCACTTTTCCAAAATGTCAGAGCAGAAATGGGTTTTTCGCATGGAAAACTTCAATTTTACTGTCAGACCTGACTGCCTAACTCCCCTAATTAAAAATTAAAAATGTTGTCTTTCAAACTGTGAAAACAGCGAGAATATAGCTCCTTTCGCTGATTTTTAAAGATTATTGAACTCATTTCATGAAACACCTTGTATAGTAACAGATAGTCAACAAAAATGAGAAGATAGAAAGGTTTCATAGCCAGTCTTCGAGCCTATACGATCTCTCACCCCGCAGTGCATTGCGCGAAGCTGCTAGGCTACGAAATGTACGTTGTCCAGCTTGTTAACAACATGCCATTTATATACACCATGTATTGTTGGTGGTCCTCGGAGGTCAGCATCTTCAGCGCGTTTTCGCATTCAGTAGCGAAATGGCTCGAACGGCACGTGTTGTCCGCGTTCTAAAGGTCGTAGGTCCGCGCGTTGTGATGAACGCGCGCATCCACAGGGCGTTGACCGTGTGCTGCGCTTCCACCGCGACTTTCTTTGAAGTTACAGAGGATAAAGAGAGCATGAAGGTCACATGCCTCGCTGCCGCGGCCGCGTTTACAAAAGAACCGCGCTGCTTGCAGACGAAGAAGTAAAAAATTGTGACAGTTCACGCTCCTACCGTTTATACTAGTGCGTTTGTTTCGTTTGTCTTTCTTTCTGTTGCTGTGTCAGTTAGTCAACGCTCCTCCCGTGCATGCTCATTTGTACGTTCTTTGTGCCTAAGGCTGGTGCTGCAAGTTTTGAGCTGCTTGCCATTGTTTGCGACGCATTGCGATTTGGTGCCGTAACATTCATTCGTTCGCCCTTGTAAATAAACCACGCTCAAGAAACGCTCAAACTCCCCTGCGAAGAATCGTTTCCCGTTCTTGTTAGACAAATTCCATAGGCAGAGGGCCCCTTGCTTTTTGTTGGTTTCACAAGGGGAAATAGTGGGGTAATTTTGGGGGGCAGGGGCGGGATGATATGGGTTTTGGGTAGATGTAAAACGACAACTTGTCACTGACTCAGGCTTATACTATTCCTTAAGTAATAAAACAATTGGTAAAGTGAATAACAAGAAGCTTTATAAAAGTTTTGGTAGCTTCAGCTTAGTGGTGCTTAGCCTAAAGGTACTGTGACGTCCGCGCTCTAAAGGTCGTAAATCCGCGCGTTGTGATGAACGCGCGCATCCACAGGGCGTTGACCGTGTGCTGCGCTGCCAGCATTATTTTTTGCCCTTCCATTTTCTATTTATTTTCTTCTGTCTTTCCTACCTCTCCCCTTTTGCACTTTTTCTGTTTCTCTCTCAGTGCTGGCTGAGTGTTTGTTGTTGGTGCAAAGCATCATGTTATGCTAATAACATACATTCGTTGTGTTATTAGCATTGTGTGTGTGGCATGGTTTCTATCTTACTTTTCTTCCACGCCATTCTATATACGCAATCACGTTATTTTTTCGCGTGACTGGACGCCTGTATGGAGTCGCTTTGCAGAGTATTTTGAGGCACCGGCATGCGTCTGTGCCAGAAAACTTGCTTTTCACGCGGAGGACCCGGGCTCGAATCCCATGCCATCCTCGATACTTCCCGCGACTTTGGTTGCAGACACCGTCGATGAAGGTGAACTGCAGCATTAAAAAAATGACTGTGGTACAATGATATCATAAGATCTTGGCTGCAAATATAAAAAGGTATCGTTGGAAACGCTGTCAATGTAGCCGTGACATGTGCATGCGAGAAAAGCGGCTAGGATCTGCCAAAATCAGTTGCTTGAAACGGCATTCGAATTCAAGAAGCCCGCACTTTGGATTAATTTTTTTTACCTACGGTTCTTTAGGTGCCGCAAAATCTATGTACCTAGGGGTTCCTTGGTACATAGCCTAAGAGAAACAATAAAAAAATATTTAGAGCAACATGTTGATGGGTACAGGTGGTAGCCGCCATTGAAATGTGAGCATGATGACCAGCAATCGAACCAGTGTCACAATTTCGTAGAGCCACGTAATAGGCTCTAAGCTGTCACGAAGGTTAGCACTGAAACAGAAAAAAAAAGCGCTGAGCCCTTGTCGCACAGTGCGTAAGTTGTTCTGAAAGAAAAATAAATCACCATTCTATTACATAAAGTGTCGCCGCTTTCTTCTATGTGCGTGCGAAGTTGAAGGACAGTTCAAGGTATACATTTGAAAACAAGCACGCTTCTCGTGAAAAAGTAGGTCATGGCTAGAAGTAAAACGGAATTAATTTTGCCGAGAACTGACTCGGATGATACTGTGCGTCTTGAACTCATTGTTCCTCTTCGGTGACGTTGTGCGCAACTTTCATATGTCAAAGAGACGCATTGTAAGGTAGAATTTCTTCGTAGAATACAACATTCATAGCAGCACTGTTCATAAGAATGTCTTTGGCTCGCGCAATGTAAGAAGTGCGCAGCGCCTAGTTACTATTCCTTTGTTTTTCTAATGTAGAATTTCACATTTCAATTCTCACATTTAAGAAGTTATGACTTTAACAAGCTGCTGAAAACACGTCAGTGATTTTAGACAAGGATTACGTGCGTGGGGTGAATTGTGCAGGACTTTATCATTCATTTATATTGCTACGCAATTAGACAATTGATCAAATGCGATTTTTTCGAAAATATATTTACCACCAAGCTTTTTTTTTTACGTTTCATAAAATTGTGCGGACACTACTAGTTCACCTTAGAAGGAAACGTTTATTAAAAGGCAATTTAGTAATCGATATTTTCGCAGCATGAAAAACGTTAGAGTTCAAATGGTAATGAGAACTGACAGACAATTATACCAAGGAAAGTATAAAGGATAATATTAGAAGTAAATGTAACGTGAATGGGAAGAAAGAAAAGTGGACGAAAAGATAACTTGCAGTGGTCAGGGAACGAGCCTGCGGCCTTCGAATGACGCGTCCGATGCTTTACCAAGTAAGCTACCACGGCGGCTATCCCCCCACCCGTTTTATGGTGTATGTATGTGCATTAAACATGGACCCGACAGACAGCGCCACCAGTTATTGCGGGGAGCGAGAGAAACTCTTTCATTTGCTCATTGGCGTCACGCGTCACGTGATCCTATTACCGACTGGCCGCTGACCAATAGATCCCTCGCGTACCCCCTGAAGGCACCAAGTCTGCTAGAACGAGATCCTCGCTATGATTGAAGGAAAGTAGGCTAAACATAAGGACTTGTTTTTTTTTGTTACAAACATTAGTATTGAGAACTAACGGATACTTAAATCTGTTAGTTCTCATTAATTATATGCGCTGTATAAATGAAGATGTGTTTTTCTCAACATTGTAACCCTCCCTGCAGCAGCGCCTTCGGGCTAAGCAGGGTACTAATTGAATAAAGAATAAAAACGAAAGTACAGCAGATAGTTTTAAAGTGCAATGTAAATGAGACGCACCCACACTTAATGCACGTGTCCCGTTTTGTGGAACGGTGGATGCTTGCCGTGGTAGCTCAGTCGGTAAAACATCGTACGCTTTGTTCGAAGGTCATAGGTACGGTACTGTCCATGGCAAGTTATCTTTTCATCCATTTTTGCTTCTTCACATCTACATTACAATGACTTCTAATAATATCCTCTATACATTCCTACGTTTCATTGTATGTCCGTTCTCAATAATATTGTTTCTAAAGAAAAAAAAACACGAGCCCATAAATTTACCGAACTTTCATTCAATAGAGGACTAAGGTATTCAGAAAATATTTCCTGCTATTTGTTCCATTTTGCTCGCCTTGTGGCATTTATAAGTCAGAAGGTTTTACTGCAATAACTGACAGCGTTAATTGAAACTTCTAACATTTTATATCCACAGTTACTTTTACCTTCATATTAGAGATAATATCTCCTGACACGTTTTATGATTGCAAATTGCTCTTTTTTCTCTATGCACACAATTAAAATTTTGCATATGACATTCTTTATTGTGAAGTAAAAAATCTTCGTCTCGCACCATAAAAATATAGCAGGCAGCGTACGACAGAAGGACACACAAACAGACACATAAAAACTTCTATCGCAATTGTGTTGGATCTTCCAGGTGCCTGAACTATCGCTTGGTTCCATGCCACGTTCACACGGTCATGCGTTTTGCCGCAATCACATCAGCAATCAGTGAACTATATCCCCGCAGCAAGAGACCCTCGCTGCGGGGATCAGGATGCTTTACCAACTGACGAGGGTCAGGGTCCTGATCAGGGTCAGGAATCTCGCCAATCTGCTTTTTAGCAGCTTTTGATTCCTGTTCTTGCATCTTTTTCACATTTTAATATAATTTGCATAGGTTTTGTGTTGACCATTGCCATTGTATAAAAAC
This sequence comes from Rhipicephalus microplus, assembly GCF_013339725.1. Taxonomy (NCBI): domain Eukaryota; kingdom Metazoa; phylum Arthropoda; class Arachnida; order Ixodida; family Ixodidae; genus Rhipicephalus; species Rhipicephalus microplus. Next base: position 101,551,472 of record NC_051171.1, on the reverse strand, counting down.
TTCAAACAATTGTAACTGTAACATTCTCCGTTAACACGATTGTTCGCAAAGATTGCTAAATAAACTGAAACTGGAGATGCTTTGCCGGCTGCTCAGACGAGAGCAGGATCAAAGTGAAGAATGTGGCTTTCATGCTACAGTTATCATATTACAACAAACAAATACGCTGAAGTGCGGTGTCAGGATTGCAAAGACCACCTTAATTGGACCATGCAGCCTTTCTTTAGTACGGTTAAGAACCACTCCCGATCTTATAGTTTAGGCTCCTGAGAACAGCCAAGCCGCATTTTATAGAACAGCTTGTGATATGACGAGAACTTTATCTAGTAGGCTCGAGGAAAATATAGAGGGGAGCCCTATAGGGCTTTTTATCAAGTCGGTGGCTCCACCTTACACGAAACCTGGAGGTGGTGACTCTCGGCGATGGCTCGGGCCCTCTGGGCAGGCTGCAGTTGAAGAGTGATGTTCGACGCGAAGAGCTTCACCACACTTCATCTGATCCTCCAGACGAGAGATCACATTGAATGAATAGAGCGAGAGCATAAGAGCCCGAGAAGTGGACTTGTCTGCAAAAACCTCAACGTGACTGACTCGCCCTACTTGGAACTAGGAATAGGGAAGGTCGTCCTGCTTTATCTGTAATGCGAGGTGATGTCGTAGAATGTGGATAGCGCGTTTGTGGGGGTACCATCCAGGAGAAGAGCTGAGGCATCGGAACGAACGCCAGGCCTTGTATCTTTCGCCAGACAGTGAGCACGCTCATGGCCTGGAACTTAAAAGTAAATCACACAGCCAGCTAGAAATCGTTCTCTCGATCATCTGTCAACATGTGATTTTATCCACGCGTCGCGAGCTGCGGAGTTTCCGTGGCTTCCGCAGGAGACCTCCACGGGCTAGCCGGCACTCGCGATCACATATTAAGTAAGCCACCCATATTCCAAGAATAAAAATCACAGCACATCCACGGAGTGAATGGTGATGAGTATTGGGCGAAGCGTCGGTGCATTCGTTTGTTCGTCAGTCCGTGCGTCTTCCCATCTGTCCGTGAGCCCATCCGTAGATTCGTTCGTTCGTCTGTCTGTCAGGCTGTGCGTCCATCCATCCGTCCATCTGTCCACCTATCTGTTTGTCCATGCGTCCATCCGTCCGTTCATCCGTTTGTCCGTCTATCTGGTGAACACTAAGTACCACCATCTCGCATCTTTGCATCATATATTCATACAGGGTGTCTCACATAACTTGAGCCAAGAATTTGAAAATGAAAGACACTTCAGTGGCAAATTGAACCAAACGAGTACCACTTGCACTAGCCTGTAGGTACTCAGGCTATTTTTTATTTCTCCCCATACTAATTATTAAATAGTATTGATTACCTCTTTTTAAATTGTGGGCTGGAAACCCAAAATATGAACACTGAGATGTAGAGCACTTTCAGAAACCACCGAATAAATTGTTTTCTGTACGATACGTCTAGCGCTGGTATATTTTCCGCGTTTTTAAAAAAAAAAGTCTAAAGCAGCACCATAGCAGTGCGCTCGCGGTCCGTCACGCGGCTTCTTTACACATTTCATGAGCTTTTTGTTATTATTGTCTGTTAGATCTCATTACTATTGTGTCAAAACACGAGAAAACGAGCCCCTAGGTACCCACTTTTTTCATTATATATACATATATATATATATATATATATAATATATATATATATATATATATATACATATATATATATATATATATATATATATATATATATATATATAAATATATATATATATATATATATATATATATATATATATATATATATATATATATATATATATATATATATATATATTATATATATATATATATATATATATTTATATATTTGATTAATATGTGGGGTTTAACGTCCCAGAACCACTATATGATTATGAGAGATGCCGTGGAGGGCTCCGGAAATTTCGACCACCAGGCGTTCTTTAACGTGTGCCCAAATCTGAGCACACGAGCCTACAACATTTCCGCCTCCATCGGAAATGCAGCCACCGCAGCATCCCGCGACCTGCGGGTCAGCAGCCGAGTACCTTAGCCACTAGACCACCGCGGCGGGGCATATATATATATATATATATATATATATATATATATATATATATATATATATATATATATATATATATATATATATATATATATATATATATATATATATAATATATATATAAATATATATATAATAGACATTACACTCCTATTTTTCGCTGAAAACTATTTATTGTTGAATAACTGTGTCATCGCCCCTTTAACCAAACAAGAGCTTGAATATAAAGTGCCGCCGTATGTGGTCAGTGCGACTTATACGTTCTGTATACGTGCGAGCTCACGATGCTGGCTTCCATGTTGTGTAAATATTGTGTAATAGAAAACAGAGGTGCCCATAAAAAGTAACAGGGACACTTGATTCACGTTCATTATCACGTTGTTCGAAATATAAGCACCGGTCGAAGGGGCTTTTGTAAGGTCGAATTGAATGCGATTCACAATCACAGAAGTGTTTTCTTGCACTTCTCTTTAGGTTCACTTGAAGGTGATACATTAGCCAGTTTTGCGACCCCTGCGAAGAGGCCCGTGCACTTTCCTGCTCTGCATATGCGTCGAAGCTTTCACCCATCCAGCAGACAGAAGCCATGTCAATTGATTGCTTGATTTGTGGAGTTTAACGTTCCAAAACCATTATATGATTATGAAAGACGCCGTAGGGGAGGGCTCCAGAAATTTAGACCACCTGGGGTTCTTTAACGTGCACCCAAATCTGAGGACACGGCCCCACAGCATTTTCGCCTCCATAGAAAATGCGAAAGTCATGTCAAACCCAGAAAAGTAAGTGAACATCTTGTTTTTACTACAACAAGGAGAGTATGAAAGTGTACTTGAGTGACAGTGTGGTAGAGAGAGACAAGCAATGGTAGAGGATTGATTTGTGGGGTTTAACGTCCCAAAACCACCATTAGAATATGAGAGACGCCGTAGTGGAGGGCTCTGTAAATTTCGACCACCAGGGGTTCTTTAACGTGCACCCAAATCTGAGTACACGGGCCTACAACATTTCCGCCTCCATCGGAAATGCAGCCGCCGCAGCCGGGAATCGAACCCGCGACCTGCGGGACAGCAGCCGAGTACCTTAGCCACTAGACCACCGCGGCGGGGCAAGCAATGGTAGAGGAATAAACGCAGGGAGCTTAACCAGTACAGGATAACCAGTTTGCTACCATACATGCTGGAAGAGAGTGTGGGCGATTAAAAGTAGAAGAGCAAAATGCCGAAAGAGATTGAAAGATAGCAAGCACATCACACAACACACACTGACACAAACACGCGGTCAGTCAGAGCGCATAACTAGGGCGCGGTAGGTGATATCACGTTCGACATAAATATCTACGGTCTACGTCGTCTTCCAGAAATGTACTCTCTCTGATAGAAAGGGGTGCTCATGTAACTTTCTTCATGTAACTGTTTTTAGCAAGAAAGGGTAGAAGCATGCCGTCTTACACTTACACGTTGATTCGCATAGTGCAAAGCATTTCCCATACGCAGAGCTTTTCAAAAGAATTATTTTCAGTTTAAAAGAATGGGGACGCACGTGTAGTAAAACAATACTCTCAGAAAAATGTTTTGCTAAGAGTGGCAACGCTGTTGTTTTCAGCAACTGTGGCCAGTGCTCTCGAGCAAAAAAGACCAGTAGCCTTCACTAAGTGGCACACTAGTTTTTAACTATTGTATGGATATCAAAGGCATATAATACTTCTCTAGTTGTAACTCACACCACGCTGGATGCATCTTAAACGAGCACAGACGAAAAAAAATTGCGTCTTCTACTTTTTTTGTTGAAATAACACTCCAAGAACAAATTTATCATGGCTGTAAAGTTCGTTTGCTCAAGCATGCGACGTTCACTTACTTCGGGACGGTTATATAGCGCCTAGTTACAGTTTCAGTTTCAGACAGTTCTGAATGAGGTGGGGCCCGGAGTGTACATGGGCTTCCTGGGAACTGATATAGTCAACTCTGAAGCATCCTAAACATGATCGACCCACCGAAAAATTGGCAGATCCCACGTATAGTGGGAATCGATTATATGCGAAGCACGAATGAGAAATGTAGCTATGTCGCTTTGAAATCAGCACAACGTTACGAGGTGGAGGTCAGTGATGCCGTAGATGACTTCCGTGTCATGATTATCATATGTGGATGTGTCGTTTACCTTCGTCATCTATTCAAGTCACGTGATACTAAATTTAGTATATGTGAAGCTAGCGAAACGGCCGTGAGTACGCTATGGCCGTGGTATGTTATATTTTTACATGACACGCGTGTCTGGATTATAATGTTTTGCACCAGTCATATACTTTCGTTATTCATTGAGGTCACGTAACATCAAATTTGGTATATATAGAGCTAGCAAAACGGCCGCAAGCGAATCATGAAGGGCCTAATATACTCCAATGTAGCGTTGACGAACGCGCACGCTGGTCACAGTGACGCTACATTAGCAAACGCGAACACTCTTCAGTTTGACGCCAGGTGCGACCAGCGTCCGTCAGCGCGGCCCGACGGCAGCCAGTGCGAAGTGCGTCATGCTGCATTTCGCGCCGATGCGTTACCCAGACAACACTGCGCTTGCCTCTTTTTGTGATGGAGGGATGGCGGACGTGGTGAAACGCGCATGTGTCAAAAAACGCAGCGTGGCGCGCACCTGCGAGTATATGGCAGGACCAGCGCTTTGCATGGCAACGCAGGCGTGACGCGACGAAATGAACGTCGGTGAGCATGTGCGCCACGTCACGTCGAAATGTATTAGCGCCTTAACTGTGGCATGTAGCCATGTTCTCACATGACACGCATCTCATGATTATCATGTTTGCACCAGTCGCGTACCTTCGTCATTCATTGGCGTCACGTAATACCAAATTTGGCTAATGTGAAGCTAGCGAAACGGCCGCCAGTGCATCATTGTGGCATGTAGTCATGTTGTCACATGACACTCATGTCGTGATTTTCATGTTAGGGTTTGTCGCTTTTGTTCGCCATGCAATCATGCCATACCATACCAGTTTTGCTATATGCCGTGTAAACGAAAGCACCGCCAATGCTGCAGGACCATGAACTGTAAATTATGACATTCATGACATACATGTGATTATTTTCATGTTATGGCTATTTACATATGTTCTTCATATAGTAATGTTGTGCCATATCAAGTTTGGTATTCATACCTTTATTGAAACGCCCAGGAGAGCTAAAAGTCGTAGAGGGATAGATAGATAGATAGATAGATAGATAGATAGATAGATAGATAGATAGATAGATAGATAGATAGATAGATAGATAGATAGATAGATAGATAGATAGATAGATAGATAGATAGATAGATAGATAGATAGATAGATACGCTTATGGTCGCCGAAGTTCGATAAGAAATGATTTGCTTTTAAAAATTGCTGCCTAAGCCATGACGTCAAACTTTGCACTTTTGTTCATGTCCGCCCCTTCTTTCACCAGAAAAAGTATGTTAGCAGAGGGCGCTCACAAGTGTCGCGGCAGCGAAAAACAAGGTCGTGACTAAGGTGGCGGTTGGTTGTTCACACGGAAAGCAGTACTAAGGGCGCGTTTATGAAACAGTGGCAAGACACGCACTTCGAAATTGTTTTTAAACGTGTTCTGCGCTACATTATTCATTGATTTTTCGTAAACCATGCGAGCTTGTCCACTCAAATTTACATAGCAAGGTATCTTGCTTTCAGAAGTTTTTCAGTAGTCTTTTAAGGGTGCACGGTGTTTTGTGGAAACACGTGGGTTTTGAATGTGAGTCACTGTACCTAACTTGCACGCCCCAGTCAAGTTGCAAGCTAGGCGGGGGAACAAGAGAGAGAAAAAAATAAAAGGAAAAGGCGGGGAGGTTAACCTATAAGAACTGGTTTGCTACCCTGTACAGGGGTGGGGAAAGGGGTTGGAAAGAGGATAGAGATAGAGAGATAAAATAGATTAGAAAAATTCACATGCGCACACATTCAGGGAGTTCCGATCCCAGTCGTTTGGACAAGCTGGTGTTACGCAAGAAGCGCATGGGCGCCTTCACAGCCTTCTTCTGCGACATAAAGTACTGTCGGTAGCGTAGGGATTCTTTCTTCCGAAAGAGGCTGGTTGTCCAGTCTAACCAGTACATTGCAGAGTGACTGTCTCTGCGAGCAGTACTGTGGTGGGCATTCACACAGAATGTGCCAAGTTGTTTCGTCACTGCCACAATGGTCGCATGCAGCAGTGTCAGCCATTCCTATGCGGAACACGTACGCATTGGTAAATGCGACGCCCAACCATAATCTGAACAGCATGTTAGCGTCTTGTCGGCTTAATTCCGGGGGAATTCGAAGGTTGAGAGTTGGGTCTAAGGTACATAACCGTGCATGGATGAAATGTGACACGTTCCAATGGGACGTGGTGCGCTTGCGAGCAAGCATGCGGAGTTTCCGTGCAGCGTCAGTTTTGGAAAGCGGAATTGATATTTCATCGCTTTCAGTATGGGCAGAATGGGCAGCTCGATCGGCCCGTTCATTGCCAATTATTTCACAATGACTTGGAAGCTATTGAAAGGCTACTTCATGTCCTTTCTCAATCAAACGGGGAAACAAAAATTCTTGAGAGCCTCGTGGCTAAAAGTGGATGTCATTGGTATAGAGTTGATTTCTAATATTGAGTGTATAGGAATGAAACAGAAAGGAAGAAGGAAGAAAGGTTTACCAGAAAGACTTCCAGTTTTCTACTCTACACCAGGAGATTACAGAAGGGAAATAGAAATATTTGAAAGAAAAACGAGAAAGGGGAAGAAGAAAGCAAACACAAGCGAAGCAGTGAATTAATTACAGCGTGCGGGATTGCACCACGAGTCAGACGTGTACGTGAAAGCCCGTCACTCTCGAAAAGTACCAGAGTGATTTGACTGTCTTGTGGGCCATCTAGTGATTGGGATGGTAATGGGGTAGCATCTGCCCGAAAAATGGGCGGTCGTCTAGTCACCGAAGTTCCCAAGAAAGCCTTTCTCTCTATGAGGCAAGCAAGAACAGTGGCAGCACGAATGTTCAATGTTTTATTTCACTGCACAAAGTTTGCACATGGCAGAGTCAGACATTGCGATTAAGGAGAAGGAGGAGAAGAGAAAAACGAAGGACTGGGAGGTTAGCCAATTCTCATTCTGGCTGGCTACCTTGTGCTGGGCAAGGAGATATGGGGAATAAAAGTTGACAGAAAAGAAATGTTAAAAGAAAAAAAAGAACTGTGTAAATTGATGACACTGCTTTGTGTATATCCTCGTGAATGCGTACAACTTGATGCGAAGCTCCAAACAAGTGCTCACGAAAATCGTATTTGTGATTGCATGTACGGTAACATTCATGTGGTATAACATTTGGCTTTAACATAATACAAGCATGTTAACATAATACAAGCTTGAATGGTTCACTGAGGAGTCATGCTGCTTCATGGAAACGCATTGAGTAAAACTACTGTGGTCCCTCCCCCTCCCCCCCCCCCATGAATGTTCAGCGAAGAACGAACTGTTAAAAAAAAAGTGCCTCATATCTCAGTGTGCCCACACATTAGGTAGTATTGCAGAGGTCACCATGAATTTGAAATTCTGCAACTAAAATAAATGATAAAAGACGCAAATATGATGTTTTATCAGATTGTGATTGGTTTCTCCACGTTGCTGAGCCGGAGCTTTGGATGAAAATTAGGCATATTGTTCAGATAAATTGTTGTAATGATTTGTGCGGATGCAGGTAATGCAAACTTTAGTTTATTCAAGGTATGGCTGGAAATGAAGTAATCTGAGCATAGAAAGCACCACGTTTTCTGTTCAATGACTAAAACAGCTAGAAGCCACGTTGCAAGGGGGAGTTCAGCATGTGCATTGGCTATTAAACATTCCTAAACCACATTCTTTCTTGTTCTCCTGCTATGCGTCTCTGTAGTTATTAGCACCAGTAAAATTCAATTTACCGAGCTCTAAAGGCTTGAGCTACCAGGGCTCAGAAGGGGGGTCGGTTGAATCCCCCCTCACGGAGAGTTCTCTTCCATGTTCAGAAAGCATAAAAAAGACGCTGTAATTCACTTTTTTGTTCTTCACGAGTAATACACGTGCACACTTTTATTTTAAATTTTACAAACTTATTTTGTGTACGGTACCCTCAGCGTAAGGGTAATGCAATTTCATTTTCTACACCCCATCAGTGCTTGCATCTTGGAAACTAGTGGTATAGTGGCTCGTCACAGCGTTAGCTTTCACTGGGCCGTAAACCTTATTTTCATAGGTACCACGTTCGATTTGCCCACTTTCTTAGGAAAGATCTAACTGAACTTTTCCAATCATTTTCATTCGTGAACGGTATACCATGCGATTCCTTCTACCTGAACATTACTGTGCGGTCTTTAAAACGCTGTACCAAGCTCGCTTTCTACTGAATGTTCTGAAAATTACAAGATAAATACGAGGTTTGTACGCTTGAGCGGCAGCCCTCTTATAACCACTTGGTTTCTTTGCAAGGTATACGCTAGGTGCGAAGAATCCCGCATATGAACAATACCCATGCAGTTGACGCCACCAAAATACTAAGTTGTGAGCCCTGACACTTGCGTTGTGTTCCGTCTTATAAACTTTCTTGTAAAGAGACATTGGGGTCTTGCAAAGTTGCTTCGCGTTCTTGCGATTTGTTCAATAGTTGTGCAAATCTACGCATCTATGTGCCCTGGCTTCATTAACAGAAATGTGTTTCACATGAATGGACATTATAAAACGGCGAATGCGAAGAACGGCCCTTAATTAAAGAAAACCTACTCTGCCAGATCAGGCAGCGGTTATTTTACAAATCAATATATTCGTGAACAGCTATGGCTACCAAGCAGACCTTGTGTGTGAAGATTTCAGCTTTAGGAAAGCAACTCTTTCCTGTAAGCTTCAGTAATTTGATAACTGCGCTCACTTTGTCACTTTACATGCCCCGATGGCCCTACTATTACTTGACTACGGACCAGAAGGTCGCGGGTATAAATGCTGGCCACGGACGTTGCGTTAAGATGGTGGCGTGGTGCTTGCGGTTCATGTAGTTAGACTGAGGTGCACGTTACTGAACATCACACATTCAAAACTTCAGGAGCTCTCCTCTACCGAGTCTCTAATAATCATATATTGAACAAGGGCGGAAAATGCACACAATTATTGTATTATGCCTTGTTCCTTCAGGTATCACGGAAGACTGTGCTTACCTACCAATAACCTATGGAGGAGAATACAATTGTTAGTGTCACTGTCACTAGTTATCGCATGACCTATTTATTTCCTTTGAATTGACCACCCAACTAATCATTTGCAGCGTCATTGTTTACGTAGGCGGGTTGTGAAAAGTTTTATTCTTCTTGTTGCCGTCGACAGAATACCGTTTTTTCGTGGTTGACAGGGATGAACAATACGCAATGGCTTTTCTGCAGAAAACACGTGACCTATGAAATATGTCGTGACTGCGACTGGGAGTCGTATATATACCCGGGCTAGCTGCGGGATAAGGTCACAACGCTTGGCCAGTAAGCGTTGATAAAGGGGAAAGACGGGCTTTTTCACCATGAACGGAAAACTTCTGGCCGCAGTCCTAACCGTCCTATGCTTTGGTGAGTGTTGGTGTCTGATGGTTCAAAAATGAAATGTTGTGAACTTATTGCTTCTAATCTGCGAGAAGTACCAATTTTATTTAAATATTTCGGTGTTGCTTGAATTACTTCTATGATACCACTCATTGTTGCGGGTTTGAAAAAAAAATAAAGCTTGTAGGTACCGTTATATTTTGCTCAATGTACGGTATAATCTAACGAGTATCAGTGCAAGTCTGTTCGTAAGGTGACAAGATATTCGAAAAGATGTTTTTCAGAACATTTTCATACTCTTGGGTAAGCTCATAGCAAAATGAAAACTCGCAGTATGCAATATCCAACCATTGCAGCGTAGCCGTCGGAAAACGCCTCACCAAATCTCACGATTTTAAATAGCATGGGACAGATGGCGATAATAACACGTCATTTACTGGCGAAATAAGCATTCAAGTGTCTTGTAGCGAGGATTTATGCTAGAAGAAGTGATACACTGTATAAGACTATGCTATCCAGTTTAGGAGCTCAAAGTTATTGCCATGGGGTTACATAATGCCGACATGAAGCAAATAAAAGAGGTTTTTTTCTGTGTTGTCACACAGTCTACCAAACAAACTTTTTCTTACCATCAAATTGCCTTCTTTATATTTTTCAGCCTTTGCAGACAGAGCTGCTGCATTTGTAAAGGGAGCAGGGCAGCTTAGTTATGGCTTGGGAGGAGGCTATGGAGGCCTAGGAGGCTTTGGCGGCCTAGGAAGCTTCGGTGGCCTAGGAGGTTTTGGTGGCATTGGAGGCTATCGCGTTCTCGGAGGCTACAATGGTCTCGGTGGCCTAGGAAGCCTTGGTGGCTTCGGAGGTCTGAGTGGCGTAGGAAGCCTTGGAGGTCTCGGTGGCTATAGCAGCTATGGTGTCCTCGGAGGTTACAGTGGCCTAGGAGGTGTCGGAGGCCTTGGTAACCTAGGAGGACTCAGTAGTCTAGGATACTTTGGAGGTCTCGGTGGCTATGGAGGTTCTCGTGTCCTCGGAGGTTACAGCAGCCTTGGAGGCCTAGGAAGCCTTGGTGGTCTAGGAGGTGTCAGTGGCCTAGGAAACTTCGGAGGTCTTGGTGCCTATGGAGGCTATCGTGTCCTCGGAGGTTACAGTGGCCTTGGAGGCCTAGGAAACCTTGGTGGCCTAGGAAGTCTCAGTGGCCTAGGAAGCCTGAGAGGTCTTGGTAACTATGGAGGTTATCGTGTCATCGGAGGTTACAGTGGCCTTGGAGGTCTAGGAAGCCTCGGTGGCCTGGGAGGTCTTAATGGCCTAGGAAGCCTTAGTGGTCTTGGTGGCTATGGAGGTTATCGTGTCCTAGGAGGTTACAGTGGTCTCGGAGGTCTATCAGGGTATGGAGGTCTTTCTGGTCTAGGAAGTCTCTATGGCCTTGGCGGACTTTCAGGTCTCTCTGGACTTTATGGAAGCTCCCTTGCTCTGTCAGGTCTTAGCGGAGGCCTCAGAGGACTAGGTGGACTGTACGGGCTTGGTGGTTATTCTGGTCTTAGTGGACTCTCAGGGTTGTACGGAGGTTACTCAGGCCTTGGAGGCCTCTCTGGTCTCATGGGAGGTTATGGAGGTTACTCCGGCCTCCTCAACGGTGGTTACTTGGGTGGATCCTCAGGAGTTTTCGGAGCCTATAACCCATCTGTATTTTCATACGGTACCCGATTCGGTTCAGTAGGCTACCCAGGTTCATTCGGAGGACTAAATGCACGTGTTGTGGGAGGTTATCCCGGAGTCGCTGGACTCTACGGAAGCTCTATTGGTCTCTCAGGACTTGGAGGCTTCTCTGGACTCCTGGGAGGCTATTCAGGCTTGTCAGGTCTTTCGACTTTGTACGGGGGATACCCAGGCGTTTTGGGTGGACTCAGCGGTCTTGGAGGATCTCTAGGACTTTTCGGTCGTGGTTTTGGTCTCTCCGGTCTGTCTGGCGGTTACTACGGACCCCTAAGCAGTGGTTACTTGGGTGGCTCTTCAGGACTTTTCGGACTCTCTAGCCCATCTGTATACTCATATGGCGGCTCACTCGGCTCGCTAGGCTACCCAGGATCTTTGGGAGGTCTTTATGGAGGACTTAGAGGAGTCATTGGAGGCTACACTGGTCTGAGAGGGCTTTCAGGACTGTACGGAGGATACCCAGGACTCTCTGGCCTGTCCGGACTTCTCGGAGGTTACTCTGGCCTTTCCGGCATGTACGGAAGTTACCCTGGTTTTTCCGGTCTTTCCGGCGTATTCGGAAGCTACCCACGTTCATTCGGCCTCTCTGGCACATATGGTAGCGGTTATGGCAGCTCACTTGGATACGGCCCCTTCGGAGGCTTTGGCTACCCTGGCGTTTACGGTGGGAGATTGGGTGGATTCGGTGGCTACGGATTTGGTGGCCTAAGTGGATTCGGCGGCCTTGGTGGATTCGGCGGTCTTGGTGGATTCGGCGGTCTTAATGGATTTGGCGGCCTTGGAGGATTTGGTTCATTCAGTCCCGTCTCTGGAACTTTCCGTAACCTGGGAACAACCTCAAGCATTGGTGTTCTTCCTGGTGTTGCTTCAGGAGCAGGACCTATTAGCGGCGTGAAGGGGTAAGTGTTCACAAAGTTCTCTGAGTGGTTTTTCTAAATTTGTATATCATAGCTGCCTTCTTGACAAGCAACAACTGATAATTGTTATGCTAGCGTTATCACGTAATGCAAGAGAACGTTTTAACGCTTCTAGATTGCAAGAGCGAAAATAGCTACAACTTGCATGAGGGTAACTGGGGATACTTTCGCTTCACCTTGTTTTTCTTAAGATCGAAGTCTTGCATATTATGAAGTATAATTGCTGTTACCTATAGTATTACTCTTATTTATATAACTCCTGGAACTTAGTTGTGTGCAAGTAACGCACACAAATTGTTGCTGTTAAGCGTTAGTGAAGCTATTCCCGAAACCCAGAAACATTTTCTTCCACTTGTATTACTCGATCGCTCCTTTCGTGTAGAAGTACATAGAAGAGACAGCCAGAAGCACATTGGCTGGCTTTTATTGGAACACAATTTTCTTGCGCTTCGCGGCACCAGTGTACACTGAAGTACGTGATAGCTCGAAGTTCTTCATTATCGTATGCTCCAAACATCTTTCTTTTATACGGAAGACATGTAGCTAATCTTCTCCATTCAGGAAATAACAGGTATAACGAAACATCTTACCCTCTCAGCAACCAATTCGCTGCAAAGTTTCGAAAGTGTAAGAGTAATTCAGCTGTTAATGGTCCGCACATTTTCTCAACAAAGTGCGTTGGTAATGTAGGCAGCTTGAGAATTTTATATTGTCTACAAACCGCATTTTGTTGTTGTTGTTTTTTTGCAGAGTGAAGACTGTTGTGGTCTGAAAAGCAAGTTATTTCCTCTTCTTCATTACGTATGTTATTTGATGTTATTTCTTAGGTGCTAGAAATGTTGTAAGTCGTGTAGATGTTGCTAGCAGCAATAAATAAACTAATGCTGACCCTTACAGAAGGTTCAAATTGGCTCCCTCTGAAAAAACAGTTGTGTTTTTTTTATTCAATCTCAACGGCCATCTCAAAAGCGTGATTCTAAGTTACACCAAAAAATTATTCACCTTTAATGCCATAATAGTGGATTAAAATCAAGTGTAAAATAACTTATCAATTTTTTACTAAAAAAGCTGTTTTAGTAGATTCTTTTTTGGGTAAATTTCAACAAATTCTTTGTAGAAAGCATTAGTTGAAAGTTTATTTGAACTTTCATTCCTCGTTACAGATACGAAGTCAAGAAAACGAACCGATAAACAATAAAATATGGGCTTCAAAAATCTACTGAAGCCACGGAAACTGCAGCAAGGCACCATCCCCTACTACCTTGCAAAATAAACTGTTCGTGACGCTAGCTGTTGTTTTCCAGATACGCTTTTTTTGCATGAACTTTTATCAAAACTCACACTGCCAGGCAGACTAGGTTCAGCGTCATAGCAACATCAAAACTACCGATCAAAATTCCAGCAAATTCGGTGGACCAATGGTGCAGAGTGTACGGCGTCTTGGGTAATGAGTATTCATCGTCACTATGCTGTCAATACGGGAATCGGAAGTGTACTCTATTTTATATTGCGCGGGCGGATGCTAAACTTGAAGCTCGTACGCAGATTACATCACATTGTTTTGGTGTGACAAATCTTAAAGCACCATACCTCTACGCCAGGATGCTGAGTTCCCCAAACTTTGCATTCATAAGAGCTAAGACGTTTGCTAAGGGGGCCCACTTATCCTTCTGCGGTCACATTATCGGTCATTATTATCGGTCCCACTAACGTGTGATGGCTATCACGCGTCATAAACGTAAATATGCCACTATGTTTGTGTCCGAGTTGTTGTGATCCAGAAGTAATGATTCTAGTCGACGGGCGGCCATGCACTGCTTCCGAATTTCGCAAGCATGAGTGCAATCATTATACCAGCATTTCATGTATTAGTGATATTTAAATTTCAGCGAGCGCGTATAGCCCCCGTTCATAGGCGATGTAAATCTTCAAGGAACGTGATCCATGAAGAGAGAAGGGGAGGAGCTATAAGCTATTTCAAAGGACGTATCGTTATTACAAGCGTTATCACAACTTCCTCCCGAAATTTTCAAGAACCGCGGTAAAACTTCCAACCGCTGAGCAATATATAAAGCGGTGGTTAATAACAACAACTTTAAAGGGTTTACGTCCCAAAGCGGCAACATTGTTATCAGAGACGGCGTAAGAAATGGCATCAGAAATACTAGCAGATGTGGTTTTCTAACGTGCATCTAATAGACCCATGTGTCTCTCGGGTTCCATTTTCCTGGAAATTCAGCGGCCATGCAGTGACGTGCGAAACAGCAGTCAAGCACTGTCACCCATAGATAAAAGAGGCGGCTTCAAAACTAAAGTTGTGAGGGGTAGAACGAGCTGCAGGAAAATAAAAACAATGTGAAGGAGGGAACTGATCTTTCGCCTCTTTTTTTGTGAACATGTTGTGTCTGACCAATCAGTACCAAGATGGTCACTAGCGTAGCGTGAAAGGTAATAAAACCCGATAGTAAGAAACACAAATATCTAAAAGACTTTTTTGTTCTATCTTACGTCTTTCAGCTAGCTTTAGATTTTTACAGATAAGCAATGTACAGATTTCAACATCGCGGTCATTTATGAGGTCGATGGCAACGACTCAATCGATATTGATGAGGTTTTTGAGTTCCTGATCCAGCTACGCAGTTTTCTGATGAGACCAGCACACCACTATCAGAGTCCTTTGAAGGGACACTAAAGAGGAACAACAGCTTAGTTTCTATTGACAAACTACACTCTGAGCACTATATTGACATAGCGATCACTATTATATGATTCATTTTAGCTGACAAAATCAAGGTTGAAATTTTATTTTTCAAATTTCGCGATGAAATCACCATACGTGATGTCGAAAATTTCAAATTGCATTTTCTCGCGCTTCAACAATATAGACTCAATGAAATTTTCAAACACCGTACGCCAGGTCTATGGCACCCACAGATGACAATTTAATTCATCTTAATTGATTAGAAGCTACGTGAAACCAAGTGGGCACCATAAAAATCTGTGATGTCGTATAGTTCGGTGCGGGAATCCCTTAGTGGCTTCTCCGCCCACGCTTTCTTTTCGTATGTTTTCTGCTTACCAAGCGTCAGGTCATGGTAGGAGTGCTGATGTTTGCAGGATCGTCAAATTGTACTTTTCTAATACGCAAAAAACAATGGTAGCATATCTATGTAGTGAATGATGGATAGTGGGGCGAAGCATTCGTCCGTCCATTCGTTCTTGCTTCCGTTCATCCATGCGTGCGTCTGTGTGGCCGCCCGTGCGTCCATCCGCCCGTCCGTGCGTGCGTCTGTTCGTGCGTTCACACGTCCATCTGTGCGTCCGTCCCTGCTTTCGTCCATGCATCTGCTCCTGCGTCCGTCCATGCATCCATGCAGCCATCCGTGCGTCCGTCCATGCATCTGTCTGTGTGTCCGTTCGCCACCTATTCAACACTCCAAGTACCACCATCTCGCATCTTTTCATCATATATTTCTCATATAGAAGCACCGCCATCTAGTAGACATTTCAAGGACTGAACAAGAGGAGGCACACACACACTTTCTTACGGCTTGCGCTTCGTGTCTACTTCCCACCTTTAACCACCTCGAGTTCATGGTATATACTAGTTCACTGTATTCATGGCACTGCGGCCCAACACTCTCTAAACCTCTATAAAACCTAAGAGGTTACGCCCAGCGAGTATAACGTAGCAACCTTTTCTTGTCTTCTGTGCGTTGTTGAACAACAAAAAATTCGCAGGGTGCGCGTTAACTAAAAGCCGAATTCTCTTGTCTCTCTTTCCCCTTTAGCAGCCATTGCCATGTATATTGAGCCCTATCTTTTATTGTTCAACAACGCACAGAAGAAATCTCTCACCGGCACCACCTTGAAGTCGAAATGTAAACTGGTTACACACTACGACTACTACTACGACTACGAGGGACGAACAAGTGCCGCTTTAAGGAGCTTCGCCCCTAAACACTTTTCTTGCTCGTTAGTGTTCGTTTAGGACTTATTGCAGTCAGCAAGCATCGGCGTCATGCATTTGACATTTGGGCAGCTTCAACCACTACCCAAAGCTGCCGCATTGTGGCGCCGCTGGGTCACAGAGGGCATCGTTCACGCGCCGGGGTGCTTGCACGGTGCGGCACGAGCTGATTATTGTGGCTGTCACCATGCATCCTCTGCGCAAGTTTTGAGGTGGCTCAAGTATGGCTGTGAGATGGCAGTGCCGAACATGATTTTCACGCTGGTGGATGGTTCTGTTTAAAAGAGAAAAACTAAGAGCTGTTTTTCGTTTACCGTGTAACAAGCATCAGCGCGGGATACGAAAGCGGGCCTACCGCTGCAAGACAGCAGTGGCTCCAATTTAGAATCTATGTACACGTGTACGTGTACAAAGCGCACTGATACTTCCAACATCATCACTGCCTAGGATTGTAATTTCAATGGCCTATATACTGGCCATTTACAAAATTGATGTTCTATTGTTCAACGCACCTGGCAGCATTTGCAGCTCGTTGCACCTGGTAATTATGCTCTAAAAGGACACACGTGATCTTCTGCGCGGGGCGCCTTAACTTATTTGGGAACACAAAATACAAAAAAAAGACTCTCTAACAGCAGACACCAAATACTTTTACAGAGAATTTATTTTCCACCTGCATGCACAAAATTCTAGGCATGACATGGAAAATGCACTAGCAAACAGTACAACATATACAATTACCTCTATGGTTGTCCACAACCATATACAAATATAGCCATTGAAAATGCAGTGCAGTGGCAACAATTCATATACTAGACTCAACTCACTACCTCAGCCAGCAGTAAGAGAGCAACACTTTTCAAAACCAAATAACGCGGCACCATCGCATTGCTTCCCGCCTTAGATGCCTCAGTTCCAGTGTAATGTGGTACTGTTCTCCCTGTTTCTGCAATATTACTCCGTGATCCTTTGAGTGGGCCTCGTTTCTTCTGCAGCGCAATCTGTCCAGGATCAGGTTCCCTGTAAGAAAAAACACTCCTTTATTACTATCAAAAACTTCCTAAAGAAGCATTTACCGATATGTTTGCGATATAAACAGTTTGATTAATTTCATTACTCTTAAAATGTTCGTTTATTTACTAAGATATAAATGAAAGAAGTTGTACCCAGCTACCTGTGCGCTATTTTTTTAGACATGAGTTACCATTTCGATATTATTTCTTCTAAATAGTTGTGCTTTCACTCAACAAGCAATTCACGTGATAGTAAAGGCCACAAGAAGGTGTGAGGGTGAGGTTCGATAAGGAGCACAGCATTATGAATGTCGTCTTACCACTCCGAAAACGTTTCGAACAACTGTTAAACATTACTTCAACTGCCATGATTAAAGAATAATTGCGGCACCAACTAATTTGAATCTTAAACGCAGTAAGGGCAGCGGCTAGCTCATTTAGCCTCTGAACTGGCGTAGCTTAACAAAGCGCAGTCGCAAGGAATCATGGCCGCTGCATCAAGGTAAGTGGCGTCGGTACTGTTTTTCGTTTCAACAAAAACTGAATGAAAAACAAATGCAGCACGTCTCAAGGTACCAGCACTCCGCTTATGCTTCCCAGGGAAGGGCATGCTTGACCCCGCCTAAAGGCTTAGTTTCGTAATTACTGCAAAAACGTTGGTTACTGGCAGAGTCACGCAGCACTTCTCCCCTTTGTTAGTTCTAAAGACACCCGACCGGTTTGCCGACCACTTGAACAGCGATCGTCAGCTGCCTTAACGTGCTTTCACTTGCGCATAAAACAAGCGGCGCCTTTGTACTTTATCCTGAACCTCTCGGTGACACCCATGCCGACGGCAAAAAGTGGGCCAAAACTGTTCATATAGGTATTATTTTAACAAAAAGGTATTTGTAAAGAGGAAGGCTTACTCAAGAAGCTCTTCCTAAGAGCGCCTGCGTGGGCTGTTCGGGCTAACCATGTTCATTGTAAACAGGTTATCATGGTTAGGCGCTTCATTTCTTTCACTAATATTGCATTTAATTTTAATACGATCAAGGTCCCTTAAGTCCGGCGTCACCGTCGCCACCGTCACCGTCGAAGCTCCCTGCATGGGGCCAGTGCACCGAGGAAAACAAAAGGTGCGCGCTTACTTAAGGCGCAGCGGGAGGACAGGCGCGGCGGCACATGGCTCGCGCTGCGCAGCGTGCGCCGCACACTCACTCGTTTAATCATTCCCGCGACCAAGCGCTGCAGACTCTCTGTCTTTTGCCTCCTGTTTCTAAGGGGTTTCGCTCATCGGTAGCATTCGTACATGGAACTATTACTAGTTTTGCTTATGACTTGCTCAAAATTTCAAAGTACCAGAGCTATTCGCTACAGACTTTTGTTACTCTAGAACATTAAATTCAGCCAGTTCTGCTCAAGGGCGTATAGGTTAGGTTAGGCGAGGTTAGGTCATTACCGGAGAATTCTAAACAATAACAGAGAGTACATACGAGCAAAATTTTTTCCAAATTTGGTAGATTATTCTAAGGATTGCAGCGATGAACATTGCAGAACAAAGTTAAGGACTTGTAAATTGAAATAACTTTAGAGTGCGCATCTGCATGAGTACAAGACAATATTACTTGTGCAGTCTTTGTGCTTAAAATAAAAGGTCACAACTTAAATTATTAAATGTGCAAGGCGAATAGATAATGTTTTTCATTATTAAATTTCATATGTTGAAGTGGTTTATCACCTAACTTGGCCCAGTAAGTGCCTGCCGATAACTACAGTACCACCCGACATAGTTTGTTAATAAATATATTATAGAATCATCAATCATTAGCGAAATGTGACGTTTCCTCACAGCATTCATAATAACTTTTCTCATCAAGGCAGACACCTTCAGGTGGCTAGACATGTTAATTATGTCTGTAATAAAACAGAATTTTAATTAATTTTTTACACAGTGAGGAAAAACGGTCAGGTTAAATTGGCCTCTGGTGATTGGTGCAGAGCAAGGAAGTTAAATCAAGTTCACCATGAAAGCGAAACCAAAGCTCCAATGAGCCCAACTATCAGGTGACCAGAATAACGCCACTGTTGATGACCGCGATTTGATGTGGTGTTAGTTCTGCAAGTGTTAACTTAGTGTCACCATACGTGCTCCAGAGCGAGTTCAGGCATATGCCCTTGACTTGACCTAGTTTAAGTCACTGGTGACACTGAGAGTGGCTTTTGCAGAAAGGGCCAAACAGGATATCGAAAATGTCCGACTTTGACATGGGATGGTGAGCAGTCGCCTTTGAAGACCAGCTTCACACAGCGTGGCTGCCCATGGCACTGTGCCTGAGTGATGAAAGCTCCCGCAATGCCTTGCCAGCAGAAGTGGTGCCAGCTTTTGCATTGCAAAGATGTCGGAAACATGCTATTTTCTGGCAATGCCCCCACTTGTAGATCAAGGGGCTTTGATATGTAAGTGTAAATGCTACGTTAGTTCTGTATTAAAATATAGTTGTTTCCGATAAATTAGCACACAGAAATGAGTATGAGTGACTGACTTTTCAATGAACTTTGCCTCCAACTAGAGGCACTTGCTGAAGAAAACCAATAACACTAATACGCAGTTGGAGCACTATGTGACACTAAAACGTTTCCACATTCGTTCCGGACGCCCCAATAAATATCCCTGTTCTGCTCTGTTGTTGTAGCTTCACAGCGAAATGGGTCAAATAATATTATTCGCGAATAATATATTTCTCCCTGTTTGCGAACAGCGTGAAGTTACTGCCCCACCCAGCATCCCCTCCCTCGGAGCAGGTGCTGGTTGGCAAGAAAGTTCCGCCGGTGGTATCCTTCTGTATGGCAGCTCTGCGTGTGTATGCATTCCTTCGACAGATATTTCTGTGGTTTGCTATTCTCTATTGTCACAGCTTTTAAAAGGAAGCGTTACTGCATATGATGCACAATTCTGTTAGGTTGACATGTTCAAATTCGCGCATCGTAGAAAACTAGCCCCAAACATCGCACTACTTTACCACACTCCCCCACTAACGGGGCTGTTTTGCCAACCACCGCCTTCATGTGCACCGGTGACGTCACGCTGTGACGTACCCCGGTAGAGGTCTATTTCTGACGGTTCCTTTGGCAAATTCTTACAGCAGTAGCAGTCACTTCGCGGGAAGGGCTGAAATGTTGCCATCTCACCCGACCGCCTGCCGCCACTAGTTCAAAAGTAACTTCACAATAGTTTTCTTCATCACATGATTCAAAAGTGTGTTTCAGGTTCAAGCTGTTGTGCTCAACGTTGAACGTATTGCTTTGAAAAAATAAATCAAAAACAATTGTTAGCTTTGCTATACTTGTACTAGAGGCTGGATTTATAGGAACTAATAAAAAAGATTTTAGGCACCCAAACTAGTCAGGTAAAACGCCATTTAAGGCCCCTAAAATCGTAAATATAGACACATTAAGCTGTGATAAAATTCAAATTTTCGAAGAAATACGTGTGGAATCTGTTTCTACAGCAAAAAAAAAAAAAAAACAAGCGGAAATGTTTTAGTTTATGATGGTACAAAGGCGGCAATGGTTTAGCATAGGCATAATTTTTTTTTTTTGCGGCAGCGTTTGCAGAATATGGTCTCTCCTTCTCTAGTCAAGCATGATGAGTTTAGCGTCCCCCGTCGAATAAAAACGCTCCTGGGACGCTTTATCTTCAGCGTGGGTGAGGAAGGCAACATAGGAGCAAGGAAGGAAGGAAGCAACAAAAGAGAGAAGGCATGAAGGTTAGCTAGAAATACATCCGGTTGGCTACCCTACACTGGGGGATTAGGGAAATTAGCAAGAAAGATGAGAAAGAGAGAAGAGAAGGAAAAGAAATAGGGAAGAGACAGACAGCGAATTCACTGCAGCGTGTAGAACTGCACCACAAGTCAGAGGTGTTCACACAGGAGCAAATAGCCATAGCGCTAATAGGCCAGGAGGGTTTTTGAGATATTAATCTAACCGCACGGGGTCCATTTTTCTTCTGTCTGTGAACACCTTAAAGGGCCTCTCGCCTGATTTGATATTTTCTAGCAGGCAAGAGAAGTGCGTGAACTGGGGGCTCACGATCTTGTCTTCCAAGATTTGCTATACTATGCACCCTTAAAAGAGGTGAAATGTCAGACTGAACGGTACTTGACCTTCATCTGACGGGCACACGTCTCAAGATGGTGGAGGCGTCGTATATAATTAACAGGGAAAAATCCTGCGTACGTCAAACTTACTCTGCGAGAATTAATTGAGGTGACGTGTGTGATTCGTGCAATCTGTTTTCTCAATGGAATATTAAAAGGTACAAGCAAAGTCTATGCGTGTTTGTTTTTACTTTATATTGAGCGAGATGGGGAAGTAATCTGCCTCCATTTCGTTTGCGCTGGTGTTCTCGCATCATGCCAGTGCCATCATTCACCACGTTTGGCGTGTTTTTGGTGAATCGTCCCTTAGAGCACTTCCAGCAGTGCGACGTTCTGTATCGTGGTAAGGATACATGATCTATGCCAATAACAGCGAAAGTTGGGCTAGTTGGAGGTTCATACTTGGGAAGTAAAAACAGCGCAAAATATAGACAAGGACAAGGTGTCGTCTCTTCCTCTGCCTTTGTCTATATTTTTGCGCCGTTTTTACTTCCCAAGTACGATCTATGCCAACCTCACCACACGTGCGTGCATAGAGAGATTCATCACAGATAAACAGGCAGTACAAAGCAGAGAACGTTGAAACCATATGGCACTGTTTGCGAGCACGACCTGGAATAGAGATGTCATGCGAATGTAATCTTGCATGCACATGACGTATTGATGCATCTGTGTCATGTGATCCTTTGACTCCGAGTTCGTCCGATACCGAAGAGGGCAGGGAAGAAGTTTCGCTTGCGAAGTCTACACCGAGCGAGTGGCAAAGGTTTCAAGCTTATCTCTTCGCATCATGCTTTCGCGGCTCGTCATGAACCACTCAAAAAACTTTTTATTTGGCACGCAACAAGGAGAAGACATGTATAGATGCTAGTCAGCCATCCTATTGGCTAAAAGGTAATGTAGCCTTGGCAGTGCTGAAAGGAAGTTGTGAGATATAGTATAGGTTGCACGCGAGAGAGTTTTGAAAGCTCAATTTCGCCCGGTAGCATGAATACTAGTCATCAACAGTGCTCGAAAGCAAAATTTGAGGTTAATTAGCGCTAGTAAAGGCACCATTTTTTAAAAATAGGCATTTATAGTCACATACAGGAATGGAGGCACAAACGTACAAAATAGGAATTTAGAGGCATTATAAAAGCATTATGAAAGCTCTTCTTAACCTCTAATTTATTCTCATATAACAATGTGGCACGATATCGGAACGTAAGAAACAATATAGGCATTTGCCAATAATCCGGTCTCTATATGCTACAATGCAGGTAAGCTTCATATTTCAAAGTTGCAATTTACGTGTATTCACAGGACACATGTTGAAATAAGGAACCCCTCAAACTAAATTTGGAAACTAGAGATTACTCGGCAGTTTCCGAAGTTCGCTAAGAAATTCTTCGCATTTAAAAGTATTTTATTATTATCTTTCCGGAACCTGCTCGCTTTCCTTATGCAGAAAATATCAACCAGGTTTGGGACCATGCATTTATGAAATAATATTTATGCACTGCTGACTGGCAAAGCTGGAAGCAGCACACCGAGATTCATCACACAAATGCTAGTGCACACAGTATGAAGAGGAAAACTCAGAATATAGAATAAAACAAATACGTAGTCACAAGTAAAGTGGACTACGCTGTTTGGAAGAAACACCGTGAACGTAATTAAAAGCTATTTCTGTGACATCCATAATTTATTCTGCATGGTTTAGCTGCTTTAGGTTTATTCAGGTACCGTTAGTATTAGCGCTTCATCGTAGGTCTGATACGCGCTGGGGCTACTGTAAGCCTCCAGGAGAAGATGGTGGTGAATATCGGCCAGTGAAAGAAAAGAATTAACAGATTTGAGAGCAACGAATCCACACACTTCAAGGGCATTGTGGTATCAGGTGCAGTAAATGTCATGGCCGAGGTATTTTTCAGATTAAGGATGTATTGTTGCCCTACATCTCAAGGCCACTACAAGTGCAAGCAAGCATAGCTGGCTCAGACTCTGGACCACGCTCCACAGTTCACAAGGCCGAGGCTATCCTAAATAGTGTATAGGCTATGAAAACGGGAGGCTTCATTACGTACGTCACCTTGCAGCTTTGCAGCTTCAGTTTCACGGAAAAATCTGAGCGATGGCTTATATAGCCGTTATAGCGCTTAAGTTTCCACAAAATAAGATAAGCGACGCAGTTCGGTGGCAGTGCACGAAAAACGACGGAACGTAGCAAATCTTCTGCTTTCGCAGCTTGCTGGCTCCAACTTGGCTCACGGATACCGCCCTTATCGCCTTGATAGACGGACGCGTTGCCACCACTTTGGTCATCGTGGTCTTGCGCCTGCGCTTGGAGTTTCACGTGACCTGGGCGTTTCACGTGACCTGGACCTGGAAAACGCTTAAAAAGACGGCATCGCCGAGTGTACCACGCAGTTCGGCGGCAGTGCACGAACCGGACGGAACGTAACAAATCTGCTTTCGCAGCTTGCTGGCTTCAACTTGGCTCACGGATACCGCCCTTATCGCCTTGATAGACGGACGCGTCGCTACCACTTTGGTCATCGTGGTCCTGCGCCTGCGCTTGGAGTTTCACGTGACCTGGACGTTTCACGTGACCTGGACATGGAAAACGCTTAAAAAGACGGCATCGCCGAGTGGACCACGCAGTTCGGCGGCAGTGCACGAACCGGACGGAACGTAACAAATATTCTGCTTTCGCAGCTTGCTGGCTTCAACTTGGCTCACGGATACCGCCCTTATCACCTTGATAGACGGACGCGTCGCCACCACTTTGGTCATCGTGGTCCTGCGCCTGCGCTTGGAGTTTCACGTGACCTGGACGTTTCACGTGACCTGAACCTGGAAAACGCTTAAAAAGACGGCATCGCCGAATGGACCACGCAGTTCGGCGGCAGTGCACGAACCGGACGGAACGTAACAAATCTTCTGCTTTCGCAGCTTGCTGGCTTCAACTTGGCTCACGGATACCACCCTTATCGCCTTGATAGACGGACGCGTCGCCACCACTTTGGTCATCGTCGTCCTGCGCCTGCACTTGGAGTTTCACGTGACCTGGACGTTTCACGTGAGCTGGACCTGGAAAACGCTTAAAGAGACGGCATCGCCGAGTGGACCACGCAGTTCGGCGGCAGTGCACGAACCGGACGGAACGTAACAAATCTTCTGCTTTCGCAGGTGAGAAACGGTGTTACTCACGCCTAAGTCTGCTCCTGTGCCTGGGCACTGCTGCCGAACACAGCGTAAAGTGTATTTGCTCTGAGTGAAGTGTTATTGCTTTGCTATGGGGAAGGATTCCGCAAAAAGTGCGGGGAAAGACGCGGAAAAGGACGCAGCAGATGTAAAGGATTTGAAAGAGCTGTCGAAGGCATTTGAAAATTTCAAACGCGATTTCAGAAGTGAGATTTGGGAAATTAAAGACAGCATAGCCTTTTGCTCGGACACCTGCAGTGAGGTGAAAGATGTAGCCACTGATATTAAGAATATGAGAGCTGAAATGCAAGAGCTCATAAGACAAAACATGGAATTGAAAGCGGAAAATAAGAAACTGTCACAAAAATGCGATGAGATCGAACAGTATCTGCGCCTAAACAATCTTGAGATAGAGAGTGCGCCGATCGGGAATGATCCAGTGGATGTTGTAAGAAAGATAAGCGAAGCTGTCGGCACGGCAGTTGATCTGTCTGATATTGACACATGCCACTGGATTCTCACTCCTAAGCCTGGTGTGAAGAAAATAATCTTTCGCTTTGTAAAAAGAACAAAACGTGACGACATGCTGGCGAAATGTAGAAAGAAGAGGCTTGATAGTTCTATGCTTGGGGATGACAAAAAAAAAACGCCCTTTTTTGTAAATGAGCATTTGACGCAGAAGAGCAAGGCATTGCTTGCAGCGGCAATACAAAAAAAAAGAAAGAAGCCGCATGGAAATTTGTCTGGACATCCGGTGGCAAAGTCCTTGCACGCAGAGACGAAGGATCATGAGCGATACACATTGCAGACGAGACAAGCCTGGCTAAAATTATAAATTAGATGTGGCATGTGTCATAACAAAATGAAAAAACATTCCACTATGACTGATCTTGTAAATAACCAAAAGTATTACAGTGTTGAAGACTTTAATAGGGTATTTCAATCCGGAAAAGGCTTGTTTAAAGCATCCAATATAAATTGTAGAAGCGTAAAAAGAAAGGTCGTCGACATTGCTAATTTTATATGGTCTATAGCTATCGAATTTGATGTGCTAGTTTTCTCCGAGACATGGATTACTTATAAAGAAGATGCGCCGTTCTTTCCAGGCTATAGTCATGAACTTCTCGGTCGTAACCAGCAAAAAGGTGGAGATCTTGCTATTTATTTTAAGGATGCGCTTTCGAGTGAACTGCTTGATAAGTATACTGTTATGAACGATGATATTAAATGCATTACAATGTGTGTTGGCCCATTCATAGTAATTGGTGTATATAGGCCACCACATGGCCACAAAAAGAAATTTATTGAGTTTCATAATGTTGTGTTATCAACTGTTCGCGGGAATACTCCTTGCATAGTCATGGGTGACATGAACATTTACCTCTGTTCCAATGATCTTTATGCCAAAGATTTTGAAACGATCTTACTTACATATGGAAGTACAAATATTATACGTTCACCTACTAGGATTACATCAGCAAGTGCTACGCTACTTGATATATGCGCCTCAAATTTAAGTTCACAGAATACAAAATCCGGGGTATTTGCGATTGACATAAGTGATCATACGCCCATCTTCTTTCTTGCACGATTTACTTCTCAAATTGGTCAGAAAACAGAGACATCTTTCCCCCGAATTAAAAACAGCAAAACTCGGGAACATTTTTTCAGCTAGTTCAGAACATAGATTGGAACACTGTTTATAGACAAGAAAATCCTGATGATGCTTTTAACACATTCATGAGGTTATTGAGTGCTAGCTATGATGCGGCATTTCCACTTCAGAAGCGCTCACGTGGCAGAAATAAGAAACGCAGAAAGCCTTGGATAAATCCTGATCTTTACTGGCGCATAAAAATAAAGAATAAATTGTATCATTATTTCATCTGTTCGCAGAACACAGATGCCTTAGCTGAGTACAAGAAATACAGAAACGTTTTAAACTCAGAAATATGGAAGGCTAAACAGAACTACTATGAAAAATTATTTGAAAGCATTTACAATGACTAGAGGAAGCTATGGTAGGTCATAAATGGGCTTACGAACACGATAAAGGATTGTAATAGGACACAGGACCTAACAATTAATGGTCAGATTTTCAGTGGTGAAAGGTTGGCCAATGTTATGAATGAACATTTCATAAATGTGGGTTACTTTATTTTAATGGATGAAAAGGGAGATAATGCTCCAACTCCTGATAAGTATCCTTTGCGTATTCTATTTTTCTCGCGCCCACAGATCCGGTAGAAGTAGAAAGATTAATCAGAAAACTTAAAAACAATGTTGCATCAGGAATTGATGAGAAAGGTTCTGTTGAGTTAAAAATGGTGTCACCATTGATACCTAATGTCTTGGCCTATATTAGCAACCTCACTCTCACTAACGGTGTATTTCCAGAGCAGTTAAAAGTGGCAAAAGTCACTGCAGTACATAAACATGGTGATATCAATACTTTAGCGAACTATCGACCTATATCCGTGCTCCCAACAATATCAAAAATATTTGAAGGGGTTATTTATGATAGACATGCATCCTTTTTTAATAAGCATCAAATAATAACAAAAAGTCAGTATGTTTTTCAAAAAAATAAATCAACAGAACAAGCTCTACTGTATATCAAAGATAAGATAATCAAAAATATGGAAAACAAAAAATATACTCTCGGGCTTTTCCTCGATCTTCAAGAGGCATTTGACTCCATACAATTCAAATCAATGATTCACAAATTATTAAGTTATGACGTGCGAGGAGTTGCATTACAACTGTTTAAAAGTTACCTCGAAGATCGTTATCAATATGTACAACTGAATAACCCTATTTCTGCAAAGATAAAATTAAACCAAGGAGTCCCCCAAGGGTCTATACTGGGGCCAGTATGGTTCCTTGCCTATATAAATGATATTGTCAATATACCTCATTCTCATCAACTTATAATGTACGCTGACAATACGAACGTGTTCTTTTCATCAGACAATCTAATATCACTTGAGGTCAGTGTAAATAATTATCTAAGCAATCTTTAAAATTGGTTAAGGCAAAATGGACTGCGCTGAATGCAAAAAAAAAACAACCTATATGATATTCCGACCTATAGACAAACCTATTAGTAGCAAAGCTGTAAAATTCGAAGGAAATTGTCGCACATGTTAGGGAACAAAAGTTTCTAGGTGTATGGTTTTAGGAGGAATTAAACTGGAACACACATGTAAATCATCTGATCAACGCATTAGCACGAATAGTTGGTTGATTTTTTAGAACAATGCACTTAATCTCATTGAGGTTAAAAATAAGTATGTACTATGCACTCTTCCATTCTAAAGTAACCTATGGGATGTTAGTCTGGGGAACGACATCACAAGGGAATTACCATAAGTTAATAACTATACAAAAGAAAATATTGCGCTGCTTTGAAAAACACAGGGGGAATCTACAAGACTTGCGCACTGCTCCACTATTCATCAAACATTCCATACTCAGAATTGATCAATTATATCAATTTAAATTGCTTCAGTTAATACAAAAGACTAAGCTATATGAAGAAAGTTGCACCGAAAGACCACACTAGAGTCTGCGAGAACAAAAGAAACGAGCTCCTAGAACAAGAACCAAGTATGTAAAACAGTGTTGCCTACCAGGTACCTCAGGTTTTGAATACCCTTGCAGATCAATTGAACTTTAGGGCTAGTAGTGCGACTTTCAAGAAAAAAATAAAGAACTGATTCATAACCACCGGTCTACACTATCGAAACTACGTATTGGAGTCTCATGCCTCTGCAAATTCTTAAATTGTTCATAAATTTCTATGTCAATTATACGAGTGTATACAGCGCAATTCATTGTATCCGCATGCATTTTGTGTCTGTTTTTGAGTTGTTTCATTGATATCGTTTAGTTGTGAATTTTTACGAGAGTGACCACTAATTCTTAAAATGTGTTATGTAAACTTCTTATGCTATTTATGTTTGAATTTTGTGTGATTGATTGATTGATTTGTGGGGTTTAACGTCCCAAAACCACCATTTGATTATGAGAGACGCCGTAGTGGAGGGCTCCGGAAATTTTGACCACCTGGGGTTTTTTAACGTGCACCCAAATCTGGGTACACGGGCCTACAACATTTCCGCCTCCATCGGAAATGCAGCCACCGCAGCCGGGAATCGAACCCGCGACCTGCGGGTCAGCAGCCGAGTACATTAGCCACTAGACCACCGCGGCGGGGCTTGAATTTTGTGTGTACAATTGCAGGTTGCTTGAAACCAATGTATTGAATATATATATTTTTTGTTAGTGCTGATGTCTAAGCTTTGCACTGTCACGGACTGCGGAGGGACAAGGGCCTTTGTCAGGCTGTTCGCCTTTAGCCCTTTGACCCTGCAGTGAGCTCTGTATCCGGCTTACTGTAAATAAAAGTACTACTACTACTACTACAAGGAAAGCGTGCTCTATTCAAGCAAGCCGTAAATGACTTCCCGATGATTGTCAATATCTTGGCATGGTTATTCAAGGGTATTGCAGAGAAAAAGAGCAATATTTCGGCTGCTGACCCGCCGGTCGCGGTTTCGTTTCCCGGCTGCGGCGGCTGCATTTCCGATGGAGGCGGAAATGTTGTAGGCCCGTGTGCTCAGATTTGGGCGCACGTTAAAGAACCCCAGGTGGTCGAAATTTCCGGAGCCCTCCACTACGGCTTCTCTCATAATCAAATAGTGGATTTGGGACGTTAAACCCCACAAATCAATCAAAAATAGCAATATTCTGCTTACTGACAACGACAGAGCGAATCACGCAAAAATTATTTGAACCTTCGCACTCATTGGTTGGTATTTCTATTATAAAGAATACACAGTTATTACGCACGTTATCGTAACTTACTTATTGAAGCGACGTTTTGAACCAGAATACTGGAGGGACCTTACGATTCAGTCAGCCATGTTCGTTTTCAGAATTTAATGGTGGATTCCATGGTCACGTATCTTTTTCTTTCAATGTTTCAATTCAATATCCTGTTTATTCTCCTTAGTTGGTAGGACACAAACTTTGTGAATACTCGACGCCTTACATGAAACCAGACCAACAAGAAATTTCGCAAGTTAATTTTTTCTTTAAAAAAACGTAAAACAAGGCTTGGTGGAGCAAGGCATGAGAGAGAACATGGCTGGAGTTATTTTCCCCATGCTTGAAGAAATACAGACCGAGTGCTTTAAGACGCACGACGGAAACATTAAAATAATAATGCAGTACGTGGATAGCGTATTGTCATCTGATTGTCAGTCTTAAATGAGGCTTTCTTCATTGATAGGGGAAGGTGATTCGTTCCTAAGGAGAGATAATGAACAAAGAGGAGATAGGCTTCGGATATACAAAAAGGGCTAAATTATTGTGATTTTCAACCTGAAGACCAAGCAAGAGTATGCTGCAGGAGTAACTTCCTTCAGGCGCATGCAGTTTTGAGTACGTTATCCGACTTCAGCCAGGCTCATTGGTAGAGGTCAAATGTGTAAGCCTTTAAATAGCAGGCTTCAGAGATTGGATGGGATATTGACTTAGTCACAATGGTTTTAATGCGCTTGTGCTGCTAGTTTTATCTTTTTGTATTTTTGAATTTTTATACGACCTGTTTCTCAACTTGCTTTCTAACTTTTTTTACTTCCCCTTTTACATCGTTATAAGCCAGAGTATGCAGATGTGAGCTATTAGCGGGCTTCAAATGGACCCTCTGATTACATATTCTCAGCACGCATATACCACTCAAATTCAAAAAAAGGGGTTGTGAAGGAAGCAGTAAACTGGAGTTATCATTATAAGCCAAGTATTCTATTTCGTCCAACCACTATAACGACAACAGGTATTTAAGATTTTTTATAAGGTCACTATGTCACTATACCATAGTACGAGCAGCAACACACAGCATCTTTAAAACATTGCACAAAATTACTCACTCTTTCACGAGAATGCTCTTCCACATAGCACAAATATTTTGCCTTGGACCTTGGCTTCGGGTAATGTTGTTCGGTACAATGTTTATATACGCCGGGTCGAAAGAGGAGTACCTCGGCCAAGGGACCTTTGATCCGGGTATCATTGGGCGCCTAAAAGAAAAAGAAATACAGAATGCGACATATGTATAAAGCCCTGCATTGTGCATTTTGTCCGTGTCAATTCGCATACAGACAGACATTCTGCATAAAGACAATTAAAGCTGTATATATTCGGAAGATTAAAGGTTGAGTTAACTATAATTTATGAATACCGGGTGTCGCTAGCGTGAAAATTTAAACAACTATACGAACCAAAGTTGCTGCCATGAAGAAGTTAAGATCGCTTGTCGGAACACTAGGTCTAGTGGTAGACCATGTTCAAAAATTTTCGACGCTTTTAAGAGAGTCAGAAACTGTGAAAAAAAATGGCAGCATATCCACGGAGTGAACGATGGAGAGTGGGACGAAGCATTTGTCCGTCCATGCGTCCGTCTGTGTGACCGTCCATGCGTCTGTTTTTGCGCCCGTCCCTGCGTTCTTTCATGCATCCGCCCCTGCGTCCGCTCATGCGTCCATCCATGCATCTGTTTGTGTGTCCATTCGTTCATCTATTCAACACTCCAAGTCCCACCATCTCGCATCTTTTTATCATATATTCCCCATATAGAAGCACCGCCATCCAGCGGACATTCCAAGGACTAAACGAGAGGTGGCACACGCAAGCTTTCTTACGGCCTGCGCTTTGGGTCCACTTCCCACCTTTAACCACCTCGAGTTCATGGTATATTCTAGTTCACTGTATTCATGGCACTGCGACCAAACGCTCGCTAAACCTTTCGAAAACCAAGGAGGTTACGCCCAGCGAGTATAACGTAGCAACCTTTTCCTGTCAGATAGGGCTCAATTTACATGCCAATGGCTGCTAATGAGAAATGAGAGACAGGAGAATTCGGCTTTTACTTTCTTGCGGCTTGCGCTTCGTATCTACTTCTCATTTTTAACCACCTTGAGTTCATTCATGGTATATACAAGTTCATGGTATTCATGGGACTGCGGCTCAACGTTCGCTAAACCTTTCTAAAGCTAAGGAGGTTACACCCAGCGAGTATAATGTAGCATCCCTTTCTTGTCCGATAGTGCTCAATGTACATGCCAATGGCTGCTAATGGGGATCGCAGCGTGCGCGTTCACTAAAAGCCGAATGCTCATGTCTCTCATTCCCCATTAGCAGCCATTGGCATGTACATTGAGCACTATTTTTTATTGTTAAACAACGCACAGTAGAAATCTCTCACTGGCACCACCTTGGAGGTCAAGTGTTATACCTATTTCGGGTATGTGCCACTGGTGGTTACATACGAGGGACGCCCAAGCCACGCCATAAGGAGCTTCGCCCCTAAAAACCAACATGGGTGACTGCTGAAGCATAACGCACAAACAAATATCTGCATCCACTGGCGTTGGAGCATATTCTGCGGAAGATTATGGATTATGATTAAAGTATAATGGAGATATTACAGGCTCTCAGAAAGATACCAGGCATTGAATGAATCTCGGCGCTAGACAATTTTACAAAATATCAAGGAAGTAATTAGGAACTACCATTCTGCAGTGTAAACACGTCCTTGTCGTTTCAGGGGTGACATAATCGAACACTGTAATATTATATTGAACACTGTAATATTATTGTAAGAAAGTCTCAGAATGACTTCGTTCTAAATCGACTTAACTACATGAACTGTATCCCTCTGAACTGCCTGCAACATTTTTCACGTGTGATGTTTTACTATTGATAAACCAGGCCAGCTGCCAGGTCATAAAGTCTTTTATCCTCAAGAACATCTGTGTTAAAAACCATGAGTGAGTCGTAAGCGCTAGAATTAGGGATTCGCCAACACTGGTTGAGGATCAAGGCAAATTTAAATTGACGAAAAATACTAGTGTTAGTGACGTCACACACAGTTCAAGGAAAGGGCTGTATATAATCAGAACAGAATAATTAAAAAAAACTTACCCTGTCTTTACAAACTGTGACACAGAAGTGACCATTGCTTTCATAAACTGCTCCTCTGCGGCGGTGTACTTCAGCTGCTTAAGCAGATCGTAATCCTGTTGTCGAATTCCAGGAATGAACTTGTCTTCATCTCTGAGGAACACAATGGATCCCAGGTCAAATGCGAGGTCGTCTTCATGAGATGCCTGAAACCATGCTGGCCAGGGGCTGAATGACGGTCTATAGTCGAACACGTATCTAAAGACAGCTATCTTCTGCTCTGACGCCTCATCTGCGAAGAATGTGGCAGGGCATACGAACAAACCGTCTCCCAAAATCTCACTTAGAATAGTAATCACGTCTTTTGTGTCGTGGCCGAGAGATGATTCCGAAAAGTAGAATTTAGTGATCTCTGTCACATCTTCATCTGATAGTTTAAAAGCAGTTTGAATAGCCTTTTGAACGGCAAATCGATAGTCAAGGATAAGTAGGTCTTTGAATCGGGGCACCGCTTTCATTACGTTGTAGAGGAACAAGGCGCCTTCGTTGGCCGTAGTACCGATCATGATTTCCTTGCTCCTGATGTTGTTCTTCCAAGTGCTGATCATATAAGGATCATCCGGCAGATATTCATCCCCATAGACTGGTCCGTATGTAGAGTTCTTTACATAGAGATCTTTAACTTGCTCAAGCAACTGGGATTCATTTACACCTCTCAAGCATTTCAAAACCGCACCAATTTCCCGCTCTTTCGCCGCATCGCACGTAAGATTCGCACCGAGTTCCCTAATGCTATCCACTGAGCGAGAAGAAAATTTTGACACAATATTCATGGGACTGCCACTCAGCAGAACAAGCCTCTTAAACAGTCCAACACTATGCG
The DNA here is from genome assembly GCF_013339725.1 of Rhipicephalus microplus. NCBI lineage: Eukaryota > Metazoa > Arthropoda > Arachnida > Ixodida > Ixodidae > Rhipicephalus > Rhipicephalus microplus. The sequence goes on along the minus strand of NC_051171.1, from coordinate 101,518,011 downwards.
GGGATATGGCATGAAAACCAGCAGAGATAGCTCCAGCACCGTGTCCCATAAGAGTAACTTCTTTGGGGTCTCCGCCGAAGTAGCCAATGTTGCGTTGTACCCAGGTAAGTGCAAGCTGCTGGTCCCACAGCCCCCAGTTTCCAGGCAGATCTTCGTTTCCAACAGAGAGAAAGCCGAACACGTTGAGGCGGTAATTGAAGCTCACAAATATGGTATCAGTCATTGCTGCGAAGTTTCCGCCATCGGGAAAGTAGGGGCTCGAGTCCCCCCATTGAAAATTTGTACCATGAACGAATACCACTACTGGAAGCTTCTTGATGTCACAGGAGTCATCCTGGCACACCGACACTGGCTTACGGACGTTGAGGTGAAGACAGTCTTCCGAATAATTAGTATAGTAGAAGCTAACATCGTCCGTGTAGTAATGTGCAGTCTGTGGACACGGCTTCGGCTTGTTTACGGCGGCGTATGTTCCATTCCACGGCTTGGCAAGTACGGGTTTCCCGAAGCGAAGGGGGCCTGTCGGTGACTGTGCGTACGGTATGCCGAGGTATACGTCGACGGCCTTACCTCCAATTGACATGCGCACTCCTGAAACGAGGCCCGTGGCAGTCTTGATGACGGGTGCCTGGCCATCTTCGGCAGCGACCACGAATATCAGTAATGCGGCAGCGAGAAGCAACAAGGCGTGAAAAGCGGCCATGTGGCCGCACCGGAAAACAGTCTCTATCGGACTTCCCCTCACTATTAGGCGAGTTCGAAGTAGGTATGAGTTCGCTCTCATTCATCGATTTCTTCGAAGCGTGGTCCCAGGGCATCGGAAGCCCTGCCAGAAGCCAGGTTTTCTGTATCGCGGCGATCTAAGCGTTCAAGGATGCCTTATGAAAGTAGGTCCCATTACTCCGCCGCTGCAGTGCGATGGAAGCCTGCCAGGAGACGCTTTCTTTTCACGCGTGCCGTCGTTTTGTAAATTCGTAGTGTTTTTTTTCTTCTGAATCAAAATATCTTTTGAACGAAAATAATGAACCACAGCAATTTGTCGCAAACCAAAACATCTGAATGAATCCGAATTTTCAGGAGACATAATTAGGGCTTGGGTTAAAGTTTTTTTTATATATTCTGTTATGTTTGTCTGCAGCCCCGTGTACAAGGTGACAACCACTGATGGTAGGCCGCCAGTCTGCAGGAAAAAAAATAACACAGTTAACGTTGTCTTGTACAGTCATCAGCGAGAATAACACGAACGCTGCAATGCGTGGCCCCTACTTTGAGTGATGGCAGTCGCGGAGCGCTGCAAGCTGTTGCCTCTTCGATAGTATGTCGGCATGCATGGACAACAACTCGGCAACAGAATGCATATAGCTTCACGGCGCAAGAGTCAATCAAACTGTTTCAGGACACGCAGTGGGGCGTTCGTGTTAAGCTTGATGAGGACTGTTCTTTATCAGCTTTTACAGGGCGTTCTAGTTTTGTCGGAATCACTGAATATAACATATCAGATGGCTGTTTGCCAAGTTTATCAAGAAAGAAACTTTGAAAAACTTGAAACTTGGAATATCTCATTTTCGCCTAGCATAATCACATTGTGGCTTTGATGTTTGGTAATCATTTTCGAGGTATACAGAATGACAAGCATGATATTTTTCAAATTAGTTCATTGCACAATCTCTCTGTGCGTACGTACGTGAGTGCGTACACACTTTTGTGTGTGTGTGGGGGGGGGGTATGGGTGAGTGCATGGGTGCGTGTGTTCGTGCATGTTTGTGTATAGAAAATGCGCGTGTGTGTTGTGTGTTTGTGCGTGCGTGTGCGTGCGTGCGTGCGCGTGAATGTGCGTGTGCGCGTGTGTGCATGTGTGTGTGTGTGTGTGTGTGTGCGTGTGTGTGTGCTTTAATGTGCGTGTTTCGTTTGTTGGATGAGCGGGTGAATGCCTGCTTGCGCATGTGTACGTGAAGAAAAATTAGTAAGAGGAGGCGTGCACGCGTGTCTGTGTGTGGGGAGGGAATATACATGCGTGCATGCTAGTAAAAACTACGTAAAATGCTGAAGATTCATTTTCCTGCATTTTACTTTGTCACATTCGCGGCATAGAGTCTCATACGAAAATACCCAGAGTGGAATCTGGCACTAGTGTCTACGTGGGCTCCTTCCCACATGGGAATAATGGGAAGTACAGGCTTTGGATCTGCTTCGGATAGATAACGCTCTTGAGACTCGCGACGCTTATTTTCCGAGTGAGGAACAAAATGTTATGAAGTTATATTAAATTGAAACTTGCTCCATTCTTTCGTACGCAAACTTTACTGCAAGAAGTTTTTGTGATCATGTCGTAGATGTGAAACATGGACAAATTTAACCATCAGGGTATACATCGCTTTGCTATAGCGTTCCAGATTTGGTACGAAGATTTAATGAATTATTTTTACAACACTTTAAAAGAAACGTGCTTATTTTTCTCTGAAAAGCACGCATTATCTATTTATGCCAGTAACTGTACAGTATCTAGTGAAAAATACTTATCGTTTCATCTTCTGCGACGCTAGGTGTGTCTGTCCCAGTGGTCTGCCCCCAACGCACCTCCGGATTCGTTGTAAAGTCGAGTCAGCTGAGCGGGATGGTGCGTCTACTTAGCTTCGTCATCGCTTTGCAGTCAATTCAAAACGAGTTTAGACAAGACGCGCTCGCGAAAAACATGAACGTGAGGCAAGACCCTGCACTGGCATGAAACGCTAAATCTAGGCGCAGCGGTGCATGAGTACACGACACTTCGTTTAAACTGTTAAATGCGATTCGTAAAGCTCCAACGTCACAGCAAATCAGGAGATTCAGTGGTTCTCAGTTTCTCTGAGCAACAAAGGCACTGCTTCAGCCAGTTATACCACACCCCACTACCCGCACTTTTCGAAGAACAAAACTGAAACTGTAGCAAAAGGTTTGTAGATACGTCACAAGCTAACCCTATCCAATCCGAAGCCCGTACTTCCCATAATTCCCATGGGGGTACACGATCGCAGCGCCAGACTCCTCTCTAGGTATTATTGTATGAACCTCTATGCGTTCGCGGCGTTACTTCTCGCGAGCCCAACCATTTATAGGCACCCGACAGTGGACCAGAGGGCGCGACAAAGCTCTTTGGGCCGCATCAGCATTGTTGGTACCGACCACCAGGGATACTAAAAAATGGAACGCTCGCTGAACACAGAGACACGCTGAAGTGTCAGTGCCCTTTTTGGCACGTTTTCAAAGAATGCTTCTTGGGCGCTTACATAATCAGCCGTGACCGCCTTGCTCACACCTGAAAAAGAAAATGATATGCACGTGCAAGTTCGGTTTTGCTGCGTCTACTCGCTAGGCTACGCATTGGAAGACTCGGTTTTGCTGAGCCTACTCGCTAGGCTGTGTGTTCTGGCGCTACCCTCATATCTCGTAAAGTGCATTGCCGGGTGCCTATACATGACTGTTTCGAGGGTGCACTTGAGTGGTGTGACTGTTAAAGCTCTTTTTTAAGGCATATAAGAAGTTCTTGTCAGGAGAGCAAAGTGCTTACTGGCGTGGGTTGCTTATGAAGGCCTCAGTTCCACGTGTTGTTTTTGCATATTTCTTGTGGACCTAATAATAGGTACACATTCAGCAGGCTGATTGTAACCACATCGCATACAAACATTTATTAATAATTCACAAATATTATAGAAACTAAGAATTAGACGGTACAACCGCGATGTGCATAGAAAGCACAAACACGGCGCTTGCCAAAGTGAGGCAGTGGCCGACATACGAGGTTTCCGTGGCACCCGATACATGCGTTGAGGGTGGTTGCTCCGTCTTCTTCCCGACGGCTGATGTAGTCTTTTTTGACGTCTTAGAAGAAGTTGGTTTTCTTGGGGCGTCCTGCGTACTAGTTCCAGGTTCTCTGAAAAAAAAAAACAAAAAAAAACAATAGTGTGTTGTTATCCTTAAATACAAAGTGAGCCAAACAAAAAAAACAAATACAGGCGTCAATGATAAAATTATGAACCGTGGATTCACTTGGCGTCTGGTATCGTTCGAGGTGGTGGTGGTGGTGTAACTCTACAGTGAAGCCTAAGCAGGTGGCTTGCTTGTCTGAGCCCCGACCGCGCAGGGGGAATCTTGAAGACACTGTTTGTTTCTTCTCTGCTGGGCTCGCTGAATAGCCCACATGTGGTGCTGTATATATAAACTGTGAAGCGTGGTCCACCACCGTAAGCAGAGGACTCTGAGAGAGGTGGCTTATGAGCTTTTGAGTTCGACGTACTTCCATTGCATGGGCTTGAAAGTGACTCTTCCCATCCGTCGTATTACACAGGCGTCGTTCGCGTGTATCTTTGAGTTCAACTGTTTCTCTTGTGCTAGGTTAGAACGTCTGGTGAGTTCTTGCTTGGGAGTCAATGAGCCGTTTATTGACATAAAACATTTCTATTTTTACATTAAGCAATTGCCACTTAGAGCTCTGTTTTTTATATTTACTGTAATTGTAAAGAAGGATAGTTTGTCTTTTTTATTTTTTCATAATTGAAGCCTTTTGGGGTCTGACAAGGAAGCCAGAAGATCCTCGATGGAATAATAATAATAATAATAATAATATTAATAATATAATAATAATAATAATAATAATAATAATAATACCGGAGGTATCACGTGATTGAGGGGAACCAAAACATTTTCGCGAACGAACGGTACTTGTTTAGGTGTTTGATAAATTGAAGAACTCGTTTTCTGTAAAGACAGCATTGTGGCTAGTAGAAGGCGTAAGCTTCGAACATTTGTATAAAATGTGTACGCTGAGGTTACCTGAAAACTTTGACATATTATAATATTACTTATTTCATATTAGGTCACAAAAACGATTCTATGATGAGAGACACTTCAATGGAGAGCTTAAAAACTCAGACCACGGAGAGTTGTTTAACTTGAATCCAAACCTAAGTGCATGGGCCCCTAGCAATACACATCCATTGAAATGCGTCTGCCGTGGCTGGGATTCAATCTCGTGACTTTATGGTCAATATTGGAGCCAAATAATTGTTAGACCTCCATGACGGGTGATTGAAAAATTTAATACATTATAGCCGCGGGTACACTGTTTCAGTAGAAAACAGAGGAATTAATTAGAGGAAAAACAACGGGAATACAGTTCAGTTCACCCTGGTAAGCCACCTTTCACTGATGATAAAGAAACTGAAAAATTATAATTTTGCAGTAAATGCCTGCAAATGAACATATACTTCTTGCGCTATATTAATTTTTTACTCTAGACACTCTTTTTTATTAAAGTCATTTTCTTTATCTGTACTTTGTTTCACAGTTATACACAATCTGAACACTGACCACTGATTTATTAAAAGGTAATCAATAATGCGCTGGGCACATGTTATATATAAACCCTGAAATATATATATATATATATATATATATATATATATATATATATATATATATATATATATATATATATATATATATATATATATATATATATATGACTTACTTTTTCATCAGTACACGCCTCCAGACCTTACAGATCTCAGTGTTTGGTCCACGTTGCCTCGTTGTGTTGCCAGGTCGGATGTTTATGTACTCCGGGTTCGCAGACGAGTATCTCGGCCACTCTTTCTTTGTTTCTGGTATTGTAGGCTTTCTAAAAGCAAATTTCCAGATTTATGAGCAATGTATTTACCATGGACATATAGGCAGATGAGTTATTGCCCTGCGATTATCGCTAAGTGAAGTAGCTGTTACTCTAAATGTTTCCATTAGCTATGGTGATGCCACACAACCTTCGCTGAAAAGTATAGTACATATATGTCAAAAATTGCCAAAAAACACTTTAAGAAAATGTTTTAACACAATGTCCGAGTGAAGGTAGCACTTTAGTTAACTTCCTTGTTCCGTTACAGAATATTTGTAGGCATAATTCAATCAATACGAAAAGCTTCATGTCTTATCCGTGAACGCACCTTTTGAGGGAAGTCTTGTGTATTGAAAAAAGTCTGAATAATACCCAGATAGTTATGAAACATCTGCATCAATCATCTAAAAGAAAGTTTAAAGCTTTAAAAAGAACGCCTTAGCAGTTACTCCTCAGATTCACTGTAAACCAAGCCGAAGAGCTCTTAATCATAATTTTATACCGTCGATATTGTGCAAGACTTCCATATACAATGGTAACGTTATAGTACACTTACCCTGTTTTGACAAAATCCGACATTGATGCCACCACCGCCTTCATAAATTCCTTCTCTGCACTGGTGTATCTGAGTTGTCTGAACAAATCGTAGTCCTCCTTGCCGATTCCTGGCTCGAATCTGCTCTCATCTCCGTAAAACAATATTGAGCCCAGAGTGAAAGGGAGATCGTCGCCGTGAGCAACCTCAAACCAGTCGGGCCAGAAGCTAAACGAGGGTCGATAGTCGAACGTATACCTATATACCGGAATTCTTTGCTCGGATGCAAAGTCTGCGAAGAAAGTAGCTGGGCACACGAAGAGGCCGTCTCCCAGCATTTCTCCGAGGACTCGAAGGATTTCGTCTTCGGTGAGCTCTCCCTTCAGGTTGGCGAAGTATGCACTGGTAATTTCTTTCGCAGCTCGAATGGGAATTCCCAGAGTCGTGCTAATCGCAATCGTGATGGTCGATCTATACTCTTGCGAGAGGAGACTCCTGAGATGTGGAACTAGTTTCATGGCACCATAAAGAAACATTGCACCCTCGTTGGACGTAGTTCCAATAATGATCTCTGTGCTTCTAATCTTCTTCTTCCAACTACTCAGCAGAAGCGGGTCGTCTGGAACGTATTCGTCTCCGTATATCGGTCCATACAGGCTCTTACGTAGATCGAGACCACTCAATTGCCCTAGCAACAAGTTCTTGTCCCGGTGCCTCAGACAGTCCATGACTACATGCAGTTTCCGTTCTCGCACCCCTTCGCACGCCAAATCTGCACCAAGTTCCATGACGCTTCCAACAGAACGGGCCGAGAGGCTGGCGATGGCGTTCATGGGGCTGCCGCTTTGCAGAATCATCCTCTTAAAGAGACCTACACTCTCCGGAGAGACAGCGTGGAATCCAGCAGAAATGCCACCGGCACTATGACCCATTATAGTGACTTCCGATGGATCACCGCCGAAGTTTTCAATGTTCCTCTGGATCCACTTCAGCACAAGATTCTGATCCCAGAGGCCCCAGTTTCCGGCGACTTCCTCGTTTCCCGCGGAAAGAAATCCGAACACGTTCAGGCGATAATTGAAGTTAACCATGATTGTGTTCGTTAGAGCAGCGAAGTTTCCACCGTCGTGCATAAAAAGACCAGAGTCACTCCACTGAAAGCAACCACCGTGCATAAAGACAACCACCGGAAGCTTGGAGTTACAGACGTTCTGCTCACAATCAGATGCCGGCTTCCGGACGTTAAGATAGAGGCAGTCTTCCGAATTTTTGGTGTAGTGGAAGCTCACCTCATCCGTAAGGTAGTGAACAGTTTGCGGGCACGGAGGAGGTCTCTTGATGGCTTGGAGCGTTCCGTTCCACGGCTTCTTTGGGTTGGGTTTGCTGAAGCGTAGAAGATCCGTGGGAGGTTCGCCGTATGGAATGCCCAAATACATGTCGACTTCTCTGCCATCGATGGTTTCACGTACACCAGAAACAAGGCCGGAGTCGGTGCGGATAGCGGGAGACTCGCGAATCGCGGCGTCGACGAACCGAACTGTCCACACGAGCAGTACACACTTCGAGAAGGACACACGGATGGCAGGCATGTTTGCTGACCGGCGAACTTGCGCTGACAGCGTCCATACGTATATTGAGCCGTGCTCGGCAGCCCCTTTCTGCAGACTCAATTTCCATTCTTACTACTAGTATGTGTCCTCCAAGTGTATCAGTGTCGAACTTTTCTTCGCGCAAGCCAACTTCCTATCGCGTATATCAGAGTGGCTAAATGCGCCATTAGAGTAAGGTCAAAGGTATTTTGGTTCAGGTCAGGCGTGGCAGACATGATGGCTCATGGGTTTGCGTGCCAAGATTTTCCACCGTTGGGCTGTGCAACGCGAAGCAAAGTAAATTATAAGAAACTCTCTGATATATTAAACAAATGCCCATAAAAGAATATACTAGAAGTACTGCTATTGGGCTTGAGTATTCCCATGGTCCTTGGGGGTTGTAATAATTCACACAAAAAAGCTCATTTGATTCAATGCTTCAGCTAGCGAAATAAGAGCATCTGTTGTTCTGAATGAAATAAATCCCAACTAATAAAAATCACATACAGTGGACACATCTACATCAGCCACATTTAAATAAACCCATCATGCCTAATTAAAAACCTAGTTAGCATCAATAAACCTCCAATATACTCACTAACACCGTGAAAGTAAATTTCCATAGTTGTTCCAATGAGCAGAGAGTTACCTTTTAATTGTGTGACATTATTTCGTGAAAGTTGGAGCTAATGAATCATGCTCGTACTTCTCGTACTTAGCTGAAACCCGCTTCAATGATCAATGTATTGCCTGATGAAAGACACACAGGGTTTTTTTACGCACTCTAAGAAGGAAATAATTTTTTCATTGTTTCTATGAGTCCTAGTATAACGTAAATATGACTCTTTTAAATACATGGCCCAACACTCCTTACATGTCGTTGCGCTGTAGTCGAAGAGTCGTGAAACACAAAAGAGCGTTAACATGCCGCTTTAAAGAGAGCCGTATACGAGGCTAGCCAAGCCTCTACGGCAGAGTAAAAGACGCTCACTTGTAAGTGTTAAAAGTTAGCATCTTTTTTTTTCATCCTGTGCTCCACCTTTCTAATCAAACGTACCCTCCCCAAGGCAAGATGCCGAACCAGCTAGCCCAAATAACGATTTCTGAGTAACATCAGGTTTTCTTTTTCTTCCCACATTGGAGCTGCTCATTCTTTAACCGATTGCAAATACAGCCTTCTTCAAGAACTTTTTACATTGACTTGGAGTATAGATGCCTGTTTTTAATAGTTCGTGAATACAGCCTTCATCGAGGAATTGCCGCAACAACCTATTACTGCGTAGTAGTAATCCAGCCTGACCGCAGCAGATATGACTCGCCTCTATTTCATTACTGAACCCGGAGGTGTATTTAGGTCAGACCGTCGTATGTGACGGCGGGTTACGTATCATTGATCTGTTTCCGCTATCCGGTAACGATCTTCAGAGACCTCGATCACATCTGTCGAAAGAAACGAGGTCGTTTAGAGCTGCCAAGGCCGAGCGTAGTGAGGGGCTTTGCCACGCACGTGCGCTTGTTTAAAGGTGAAGGGCTTTGGGATAAATGCAGTGCTACCGTGAATCTTTAAAACGGGCACGTGCTTTTTCAAGTTCTGTATTTAGGTACGCATGCACGTTCACTTGCTTTGGAAACGTCTATTTTCACAACCTGCGCACGCCTAAAGCAAACTGATCAGCAAGTACCTTCTTAGCCCTTACCTGTAATAACCCTTTCAGTAACGCGGTGTACAAATGTACACGCCAAATTACACGGCACGTCACGCACCACGTGTTTCATCAAATAGCTTGAACGTTAGCTTACACATTTGTGTTGGCCTTCCGAGTGAAAAACTGGCCATTATATAACTTCATTATGCTGCATATTTCTGCAAGGGATCACTTCGAAGGATGAACTAGTTATGTTCGTCGATTGTTCGATGTGCCGCGTTCTAGAACCAACGTGAAGCTTGTTTTTTTTTTCGCTCTGAACAAATCCAATAAAAAAAACTACGCTAGCATTTCGAGTCTAATAGTGAATTCGTTTTGCAAGTACTAAAAGTAGCGAAATATTTGGAGAATTAGTGACACACTCAATAACATTATTTTCTAAAACTCACTCAACGCAGCGCTTTTCTTGATTTTGTTTTATTTAAAATACAATGATGTAGCCTAGTCAGGCACCTTTGGGGCCTCTGGCTGTGTCTCTTAAGACAATTGTAATTTCTTTTGAATAAAGTTTGAATGAATGAATTAATTAACTAATGAATGAATTAATGAATGAATGAATGAACAATAAATACTAGGTGCCTCGGAAACATGCCACGATAATTCGACGCCTTTCTGACAGCGCATCATAATTTGTGACTGAAGGGGATAAAATACCAAGGCAAGTGTGCGCCGATATTTGGGCTCGTGGTATCAGTTAGGTGTATTTCGAGATTGGTGACTGGCAATGCAGGCACAAATGAGCAAAGGTGCATGGCCAACTTTCAGCCTGTCTTTTTAAGTGATGATTCAGTTTATTGACATTTATTTTCGCTTACTTCAGCTTCCTTGGTAATTTGCTGAAGTCGGTATACTATACGCAACGCGTGACAATAACGACGATACAGAAGCTCACAAGCCCCTCACGGTAAGACGTTCAGTGTCTAGTTGGGGAGGAAAAATAAGGTTATTAGGGTAGCTTACAACGGAGGTGCAATGCTAACGATAGAGCGGAGATGATGGGCACCTGAGCAGTCCTAGCTTTTACTGTTTTGACAAGTTTAGCCAATTGTTTGTTTCTTTTTTCTTCTATTCCAGCTTCTGTCTTCTGCTATGTATTTTCTATTCTGTTTATTTTCATTGATTGCTTTATTTATATTTAACACGACTATATATTTCTCTTTCTTCACCTTTATTCAGCTTCTCTCTCTCTCTCTTTCTATTTCTCGCTTGCTTTCTACATTTGCGTAAAAATTTCTCTCTCACTGTATTTTACTTTGTTTCTTTGTTTCTTGCTTCCTTGCTTTGTTTCATTCTGTTTTTCTGTCTATTTTTCACCTATTTTTGCTTTTCCACCTTTCTATTTCAGCAATTCTGCCTCTCTTTTCATTCTTCCAGAGCCACTTTTTACTCTTTTTCCTCTTATCCTCTCCTCGTTCTCTTCACCATAACATCTCTCCTTCTCAGGCTGACTTCACGTTCCAATTTCTTTGATACTCTATACTACCAAAGCCTACGATTTGTTCTCCTAGCGTGCCTAGGCAACCGACTGGTACGGACGCTTGCCTATAAATAGAGGTAGCGAAAGTTTGAATGCCACTTTGTGACGACTTTTTTTTTCCCTGGAAAATTTCTCTCTCTTTCTTCATAGGTTGTCTTTTTCTTCTCTCTGTATCTCTGTGCCCTCATTCTTCTAACTATTGGGGTTACTACAGGCCACGCCATAAATATTCGTGCACTTGTCCGGAGAGTGACGCAGAAGAGGACGAAGATGAAGACAATGTAGAGAGCACGTGCTTGTTCATGATGATGATGGTTTCTGATTCCGAATGACGAATTACGGCGAGCTTCAACAGCTTCACTGATTTAAAGAATTGCGTTTGAAGGTGTCAGTTTTAGTTTGAAATGCTACAACACTTAGCTTCTGAGAGCTCCGAGTACGAGAAGAATGAGTGAACTTAAAACATTTGTATGAAAAATTGAGCCGCCTCGAGCTACTTAGACAGTGCTGAAACTTTACGCATTGCAAGTGTAACAGAAGAGTTCAAATTATCTGCGATGACTTTGGAATATAGAACGAATGGCTTTAGAATGCGCAGACCCAATCCCGTGAATTTACTTTTATTTATTGCTAAGCGTTTCTTAGCAAACTTTGGCGACGTTGAGTGTATATATCGATCTATCTATCTATCGAGCTGCTTACGTTCGGATGCTATCGTGGTCACCCCCTAAACTTGGCGTGATCCAAAATTAGCATGGGAGGGTAAGGTGGTTTGGCGAATATGAAGTTCTGGTCAAGACATGAATAATGTCACAATCTCGTCGCGTACGTCGACAAACACTTCCCGCCAGACAGGGGCATATACTGACGGGTGGGTATGTGCTGCTGGTATGCGGGCATGTGCCACGGGTGTGTTGACACTTAGTATCTACCCAGGAACATATAAAACACATATGGGCAATTTTAATGCTCGAGCGTTAACAAATACCCGAAATCACATCGGTAGCATCGACTCGACAAATGCAAAGAATAAACGTCAGGGTACCAGCTAGACTCGTATCCAAGCATTCTGCATGGCAATGAAGCATTTTACCACAGAGCTATGCCAGGTCTCGGAACTACATTTCAAATAGACGCTAATCTTAGTGAAACGTCGATAGTGGTTGCAGTGCTGCATATCCAGTTTTATAAACATCACATATGTATTCCTTTTACACAGCCGTCACGTCGAATAACGTCAATTGTGGTTAGTTGCCATGCGCTGAATTTGATTTATGTAGCTGAGCCAAGGGCCAGCATCCTCGCGAGCGTCGCCTCTTCATATCTCTTTCTGATGTTGCTAATACGCATGCTCGAGTTGGCATCGTTGTGCAAGTGCAAGCAAGTGGTTATATAAACATCTGCAACTCATCTACATATCTCTGTGCGTGCAACATTTGTACACATATTTAGCGTCATTTCATAATGTATCGCTTAATAAAAATATGCAACATGGTGACCTTCTTTCCGTATGCTTCGCATAACGACGATTCTCAGGTACATGTGATCTGCCTAATTTTTTAGGAGTTGCACACTATGAACAGGTATTGAAGAATGGCCTGGTTACATGCCTTATTAATAAGCCTGTATTTACTGTCTTGGGAAGCAAAACAAGCAGTCCATTGAAAATAGCGGACAATTGAATATCATAGTATTAACCACTGTACGATGACCTCAAGTCAAAACTATCTTCATTACACTCCTTCTGCATCCTGAAGAGAGAAGTTTGATATTAATGTTTAGAGCTTTATGTCCCAAAAGAGGGATATTATTATTATGAGTGTCATTGTGGAAGGCTCCAGAATCTTTGACTACCTGGTGTTCTGACATCGCGCAAACGTGAGTCTTCACCCTATCGCCTACGTTGAAATGTGACCACCGCGCAGGTGATCCAAGCCACGACCTTTGAATCAGCTGCTGAGCACCGTAGGCACTGATCTTCGTATCTAGTTTATCTTCGTACCTAGTGTATTGCGAGTGTATCATCAAATTGTACTAAAACGAAACCAAGTGCTTTCGTTTCAGTATATATACTCTCACGAAAACGTGGGTGGTGCGAAATTGAGCGCGAAAGTGGGGAATAGTGATGCAAATGTGTAGAACAAAAGCTTATGCAACTACGGCTCTCTATAAAACGCTGAATAAGTTTTAGTACTGTGCATTTGTAAGGTTACTCGCCATTGCTGGTGACATTGGGAATAGGTGAAAACATGGGTGACATCGAACTACATCTGCTTCATATGACAAATAAACAATAATTGGTTAAGTGAGAGAGAAGGGGAAGAGAGAAAAAAATGTGGGAAAAGAAAGCCAGTAACGTCAGCCAGACGCACATCCGATTCACTATCTTCCATTGAGATTGGTCGAATGAAGAGAAAAAGAGAAAACGACAAGTGTCGCCTCACCTGAGACTTAGAAAATGGGCTTCGGAAAAAAATTTCTTCCCATGTGTATTTGTTTCTCCATTTAGAAGTTACGTACAGGCCCCATAGGGAACATTGAGTAAGGGGATCATCCCAGAACAAGAGAGAACGAAACATTTTTTGTTACTAAGGAGAAAGACTTATTTATAGTCTGATAAAGGGTTAGAAGTCAGCGGAATTTCCCTCTTCAAAGGCGGATACTTTGGTGAGAGAAATGCCACTGACTCATACACCAACGGGAGCAGAACGCTATAATTTATGCGAAAGGAATTCCGCCCATATGAAGAAAGGAATACGTCGGTCACACAGGTCGTTGCCTGAATGTACTCCTTCGTGAACGCGAAAGTTCACTAAAAGGGGACCCGCACTCGCACTTAGCGATGATTTGCCAGCCGAAACTTTTTACAGACGAATGACAAGCACAAGAAGCGTACGACGAGAGAAATACTGTAAGCGTATCGAAATAAAAAAACGAGGTGACAAGTGCGTCAGCTAGGCGTACGTTCTGCTACGATATTCTAGATATGATTTTTGGACGTAACATGACCCAGTAAAATTCTTTTTTTTTGTTTTCTGAAGAGTCGGGGCTCAACGCATGGTGGGTTGGGAGAAAGGGGGGGGGGGGGTTCAGCGCGGGCTCAACACGTTTTGGCAAGTCAATCCCAATTTTGGCGTTATAGGTGACATAGCGAATCCTCGCACTTATCAGAATTTCCGAGTGTTGAAGTGGAGCTTCACCACAACATTTCACCAACTTGAGCTACAGTTAGAACCAATAGTAGGAGAGGACACTTCCCATTGATCAGTCATAAAGAGCCATTCGCAAAAAGACACAACCGAAAGAACATAACTTCTGTTGCGTGTACAATGACACAACCAAAGTTATATCGAAGCCAGGGTAATGCTAGTCCACATTGTTTACCCTTTGCTGTCAAAGAAATGTGATAAATGGTCTTGTTATTGCACCGAACGCCTCGGTTACCTCAAGAGAGCAATGCTGCTTCAGAGAACAATCGCAGCGACGAAAACAATGTTAAGCACTGAACGCATACGACCGTTGTACATTTACGTGGGAGCAGCCAGCTTTGAAGTTTTTTTTTTTTGTTAGCTATAGCCTCGTATAACTCTGTGAAAGCTTAGCGCCTTTTCTCCGAATGTTTGTCAGAAATCAAACTTAAACAGTGACTTGTTTTTCGTCTTCACGCCTTGCCTCCTTTTAGCCGTCGTGTTTTTCGGCCTTGGCTTAAGCTGATTCGCAAATACGAAGATACGAAACATTTTTACACTTTTCAAACACTCACATCTTCAACCTTGAGTCCACGAAGAATTTTGTTTGAAGCATGCCAGGATAGGAATCCTAAATTATCGTTAAAACGCGTGGAGAAATGACTGTGAATTTTTTCTCTTTGGATAACAGTAAATATTGCTCAGGACCTCGTGATATACACCAGTTTATTCGGCTTTTTGAATTGGCCATAGCACGTTCTGGCACCATCGTATGCATATAAATAAAGTATACTAAAATTCCCTCATTTGCACTTGATCCTCTTGATTTCCAAGTGTAGCTGGAAAGTTTAAATGCAATGCATAGATGCATGTCAGCCTTCTTGAAACCCTTACGCCAAATACAATGGTGCCTACTCGTGCATATTGAGCAGTGGTACCCTAGTTTGTTAAAAGAAGGCATATTGACCTATATGATGATCACTTTCAAAGGGTTTGAACTTTCATAGTGTCACTAGAATTACAATATGGTAGGATAAGGCAGTAATATGACGAATCGAAATGGCCACTTTTATGTACCGATAATCAAAACGATGGTGATAAGTACCACGAAACATAATTTTTGAAAGGATTACATTTAAAGAAGAAAAATTATGCTTGTAATAGGTGGGAATGAAAATTTTGGAAACATACGCAGGTTATCTGTGGGGCGCTATAAAGTTACAAAGGCGGCAGAATTTGTGGTATGACTTGAATGGTGGCTTAAGCTTTCTTTAGAACGAAGCATGCAGAATGAGAGAGTGATTGAAAATATAAAACACAGAAAAAAATGTGAGTGGGATAGTGCATGGAAATAGTTGCAGTGAATTGACAGCTTCCCCGTGAACTATGAAAACATTAATGGTGGCTTAAGCTTTCTTTGGAACGAAGCTTGCAGAATGAGAGAGTGATTGGGAATTTAAAGCATAGAGAAAAATGGGAGTGGGATAGTGCATGAAAATAGTTGCAGTGAATTGACAGCTTCCACCTGAACTATTAAAGCATCATCAAAAGAAGCTAAGTACTATTGTGGGGTATAAGGCTTCAAGCAGCCTTAGAAGTACTCGAATCTGTCGATGGAGTAAAAGAGGCTTTATTTACAGGTAAGGGGCAAGTTTCACCCTGCTAATACTCTGAGGACCTCGTTCTTTTCTTGTTTTTCTTCTTACTTCATCCTCTTTCTGTGATGGTCAGCCAGCACTCGTGACAGAAATAACAATATATTATTGAAGATCTAGAATATTTAATAGTGTACTTAAACTCGTACAGCATGGAAGAGCGGCGGTGACCGCTGATTTAACATATTTTCCTGGTCGATGTTATTCACAATCTAGGAGATCATAATTGGTTACGGGATCTTCGCGAAAGTATCACGCCATTTCGTTTTTTTATGGAAATTACCTATCATTGTAGTTTGCAACCCAAGTAGATTCCCATACTTATTCAAGTCTTGAGTTGTAATCCTGAATACTTCGCAGTGCAAAATAAAATAGTTTTAGGCAGACCTGGTCTATAAAACTATTTTATTCTTATGAAACGTTGACTGTCGAAGCGACAACGTCTTTAATGACTCGATGAACACCACCAAGGCAGCAGTGATGACAATCTGACGAACAGTGACGTAAATGATTGATCTGAAGAACGATGATAAACTATAGGAAGGCTGTCATAAGGGCTGGTTCGTACTTCACGTTTCGACACACTTTCAAGCAAGGCACGGGCCGTAAAAAACAAACACTGAATTTATCACTGAACTTCTTTGCCACGCTCATATTCCTTTTTTTTTCTCGTACGTATGTCTGTCCATGCTCAAAATAAATAGTTGTTTGCGCATTGGTTCTTGTTCTTTCGATTTGCGTCTTACCTGGCAACGTATCAAAACGGATCGAAAAGCGAAGGCGACAAAACTGTGAAGGCCGGGTTTGAGATTTGGTGCAAATCGTCCAATATAATTCTCTGTTAAAGTTGTATGATAAGTCATTTCACTGTAAATTTCACAAAAACTTCTTGTTCATGAGCCGCAGCGACCTGAACTCCTACAAGATGAAAGGCATATTTTTTGAATTTTTGATATGCATGGGTCATCAATACGCATGCAAGCACTGTCAATGACCCACGTTTACCTGGGAACCAGTAAACTGAACAAAGATACCTGACCGTCACACAACTCTTGACTTCTAGAGCTGTTGGAGCAGCACCCATACAATCCGAGGTTTCGTGTATACTAGTTCCAGTGCAGATGCTAGCCAGTGGCTTCAGAATTTAGTTCTGCAAGTACAGGATCATAATTCGTGAAATGGAACTTTCTAACGATGTCGATGGTCTACTTGCAGCTCCGAAAGACAGATATGAACCTTTCCGGCAGCCACGCAAGCTACTTCATAGACTTCGCAAGCATGCATTTCCTCAATAGAGCGAATGACATGGTGCACTATACCGTACTCGCTTTTTCAGATTTTTCACACGTTTGTGTCTCCGTGTTCTTCGTTGACCGCAAATGAGCATTCCACCACATACGGCATGCATATCGCCACTACCAACGCACCCTGCAACGCCGGGCTTGCACAATGCAAAGCATGCCACCACCCGAATGGTGTACCCCACAAGAGCCCCGTTCTACAGCACTCCACAATCCCAAGTGAACAACTCCATGGTCCCTATGCTACTACCAGAGTAACACTAACTCTTTCCCACCTCTCCGACACCTGCCGCATCAGTGTCTTCTACAATCGGCGTATTACATACTTCAGTTCAGAAGATAATGCGTTAAGGGAAACAGTGAGCACTTGTGAGGCTACTACCAGTGATTTCCGGTACCCATTGTCCTTCAGAATTGCAAGCAACTGTGAAAGACGTGGGACTTTTCGCTTCCTGGTTTTAGCTACAAAGTGCTAGATTGTTCCACTTGGAAGTTAGGGGCTAGTTTATGACGCTGCAGGCGGGCTAGAGGTGACAAAACATAGTGCTTCAGAAGTACCGAGGCCTTTAAACAATTCTATATTTGTTGCGCACATTGTATAGCTTGCTATATTCACCGACAATAAACGTTTTTGAGAAGCACTAACCAGTGGTATTTAAATATATAGGCCGTTTTACTTTACTCTTAGTATTACTGACTGTGTTCGTTCTACTGGTGTATATATGTATGTAATTTCCCCACCCCCCGTAATGCCTTCGGCCTTGAAGGGTAACATAAATAAATAAAAAATATAAAAACATTTAGTAATTGACTCCTACAATTTAAAAAATAGACTCGAAGTTGCGAAATCAAAGTATGAGAAACATAATCTCTTTTTCACAAAATTTTTGTGGTATATTCTCAAATATTCATACTTCCTGCGACATTTCCGTCATCCTTAAGTGTGATTTAACTCTCACCTTGCAACTGCAAGATGTCTTGGCTTGTCAACTCACTTTATTGTGGGATACTGGTGTAACCAGGAGGAGGGGGGGGGGGAGATTGTAGCTCATGTTCCTCTTCCCAAACTTTTGTGAATGTTTAGTGCAAACATACACACTCATAAATACAAACGCATGAACAAACATACATAAATATTGTTGCCTCCCGACGGTTCCCACCATCCCCCCCCTCCATGTAAACAATTTCTGGCTGCGGCACCGTTATGGGCACTGGGTAAGACAAAAAAATTTGACCAGAAGCGCCTACCTCCGCGAGCCTGTGCGCTGTGTTTCATGAAGCGTGCTTGTCGTAGTAAAGAATTGGTGTATGTAAGGCTCGAGGTATCCTGTATGTTTATTACATGTCTATTACAGACATTCCTGATAAAGAGTGAACAAATGCGCATGCCAAATTAGAGAAGTGAACCAGAGAGGAAGATCATTGCAATTTTGTTTTTAAGAACCAGATTCGCGTTTCTGCGCCTGCTGTATTCGTTAAGCTACCGCTGGTGATGCGCGTCTTAGAGACGGTCCCTGACGACGACATTATGCCGTCAGCGGGGCTCGTTCTCAGAGCTGCGGCATATTCTGCTGCCTTGGCTCCAGCACTATCTGTGCGTTAAGTGACACAAAATCAATGAGGATGTTCTTGCGGCCTGTGAGCCTTAACACAACCTCGGAAACGGTGCAAGTGTTGCGTGTGCGTTTGAGTAGTGCGGCATGTGGTTCGTATACGTGTTTATCAGTGTACATATGGTAATGCTCTCCCATCACCGGGACTAGCGTGCCAGGTGAATCGCCCAGCTGAAACCACCTACGCTTTGCTGAAGCCTTTCTTTCTGATTCTTTTTGCAAAGGGGACTTTGTATTTCGCGGGTTGCCGGAGCCACACAGTAAGAAGCATACGTTTGAGAAATGATCCGTCAGGTGCCGTAACGAGCCCGTATAAATCAATTTCTAAACTGTAACTGCAATTTGTACTAATCTCGACTATAATTTTAACATGGCTCCAACTTTGATTCTTCTCTTACCCTAACGTCCACTACGTTCTTTTTGATGAACTAATTTTTATTGTTTATCAGTTTTCCAACCATTCACTGCGACGCTGCACAGAATGAGCTAGAATATGCCGAAAATGCAAATTGGTACTTCTGTCACCTAATACATAGTGGGAGAATAGTAACTTCAAAAAGGTATTGAAAAATCCAAACGGGCGCAAGAAGTAGGGAGTCAGCAAAATGTCTTGGAGGAGTTGCACCTGTTGCCTACGTTGTCTATGAAAAAATTGCACAATAAACTCTGCGAACAAAATTAAAAGGGGCGTGAACACATAATAAAGAGCGCTTGTCGTAGCCACCTTCGCAAAAAAGAAAATCAATACTTGTCAGTCCACGCAACATCCGCATTAAATATCACGAAGAAAGATTTTAGATGTAAATGGATTCAACTATTGGAAAGAAATTAAGGGGATATCAAAAGTGTGCATAGTTTGGAGCATAAGGCTAGAAATATGCTCTCTGCAGACGACAACCTACACTTCTGCTGGTGGAAGTCTGTCGGAAAGACCATTCAGAAAGTAGGGTGTCCCCGTGAAATTCAAGATCTCCTTGCTGAGATTTCGCGTAAGATTTTTTTGTAGAGAAATTGGCGCGTTTTATTATTTTTGCCACTGTTTCTAGTAGCGTCTTGCGGAACCAAACTCATTTCAAAGAGTCCGTCACAAGTTAGGGGCTCAATAACAAACACAGTTATTGTGCACAGTGTACGTACTGTATTGTGCGGCCTGCGTGTACTGTACGGCACACAACGCTGCCCTGTATGATCTGAGCTTAAGCGATTTTCACGGTGAAATATTTTCACTAAGGTTCCACTTGCATGTTTAGTAAAAGTTGAAATAGACCTGATGAAGAAACCACACAAAGGGCATTCTTCTTTTAATTGCAGAGATTCGGTTAACCAAAGGGATCAAAGCCCTTCTGCTCACACCAGCCCCTCATGATCTTTCGTAGTAGGGTACGAAGTACTGTTAATCATTGAACTTTTTTTTCTAAACACAGGCCATTGGTTTTGTTTATTTATGATCAGGACAGCTCACTGCTCTCCCGTAACTAAGAAGTACTTAAAATTGTTAAAAATATCCCAGCATATCCATGGAGTGAATGATGATGAGGTGGGCGAACTTCGAAGGGTTTTATCGGCAAACCGTGAATCATCCGCTGGCTGCGTCTGCCTGCCTGCCTGCCTGCCTGCCTGCCTGCCTACCTGCCTGCCTGCCTGCCTGCCTGCCTGCCTGCCTGCCTGCCTGCCTGCCTGTCTGTCTGTCTGTCTGTCTGTCTGTCTGTCTGTCTGTCTGTCTGTATGTATGTATGTATGTATGTATGTATGTATGTATGTATGTATGTATGTATGTATGTATGTATGTATGTATGTATGTATGTATGTATGTATGTATGTATGTATGTACATTCGTCGGTCTGTCTGCCTTTCTGGTGGCTGACTATCGGTCTGTCCGTCCGTCGGTCCACATGTCCTCCAGTTAGTAAGTCTGTCTGCCTGTCTATACATCCATCCGTCCATCCATTCATCTAGTGACCTCTCAATGTACCACCATCTCGCATCTTTTCGTCATATAGTCATCATGCGCAAGTACCGCCATCCAGCGGACATGCTAAGGACTGTCACGAGAGGTGGCTACTACATACAGGAGACGAACGACCCATGCCTTAAAGACCTTCACTACTAAAGCTTTTTCTAAACACACCGTGTGGCCTAATGACATTAGTGCGTGCCGTCGGACCATCAAATAACGAAGTCGCATTACTTATACCCTGAATTCATTGTGATTGCGGGGTTTTTTCTGTTATATATACGTTGAGAATGTTATAATAATCTTCAACGCAGCCTGAATTGCACCGCTAACAGACGCTGAAAGTATAGAAAAAAGTGCTCTGAATAGAACAATGAATGCAGATGTGTATTATCATAGAGATAACTTCGCACTTTGCCTCAAATCACGAATATTTCGCACTGACACTATAAACTTCATAAAAAAAGAAGTATCGTCTTTGAATTTCTGCGAACACCGTTTGTGACGTGCCGAGGTAGTGATTCTGGTTGTGTGCCTTCCACTTTTTAAAATTGTTTTCACCGTTAGCATTGAATGTTCAAGGCTTCATTGTGTATTTTGAAATCAAGCCGCAAGTTTCGAAATCTATTTAAAGGCTTATACAAAAATTATAACCTTCAACTTTAAATAATGGCCCCGCTGAATAACCCGAGTTACCAAACAGACAAACAGAGGCAATGGTACTGGCTCTAGAGACAAGTAATTCAAACAATTCCACTTTGTGCAGTGCAGTAAGGTATCTACAACACTCGCACAATACTTTATTGTCCTGTTCAGGCACACAATTCTCAGAACAACGGTAGCGTTTCAACGTAATTGGTGCCCAACTGCCACAAAAATTCAAAAGCTAGGCGACGGCTTCATGACCTTCTTTTGGTCTAAGGGCAACATTTGGCACGTATTTTTCTTACGATGCCACAGTGGCGTGACCGCAATAAAGCGTACGTAAAGACTTCGCACAAAGTAATAAAACATTGTGGCACATCTGCTGACGTCAATAATGTGTTTCAATTTTCGAAACACGTTTGTTTTGGGACATCCTTGCGACAGGCAGCCAATTAATCGTATCTGTCTTTGCTTTTTTTTAGGAGAAAAGAATTCCTGAAAAATAGAAACCGAAGGTTAAAACATGGAGCGAAACCCACGTGGTTCAAGGAGCATCCGTCTCGTGGCGCTTCCTCACGGTGAGCGCAAGAAGCAAAGGCTTGCGTAATTTTTCCCAGAAGTTACTCCGATGAGTTCCATGTTTCGCAAACCAAAACAAAAAAAGAGCATTATGACCCCGTGTCAACGATTTCAATGCTGATGCAAGCAATACCTCGATTTCAATTTAACTAGTATATTAGTATTGAAAATACTCTCTTAGAAAATGCGGTCATCAGTTGAGAGATCCGGCCGTAGAACAACGTTGTTCGAAGTTTTCTAAAGAGAATGTCAGAACACGGCGCTTACCTCTCCGTATGCTACTTTTGTATAATTACAAAACCTAATAATTATTTTATTCTTTTTATATTGCGACATTTTATATTGCTTTGTTTTAAAAAAATTCTCCTAGTCTAAAAAACCAGTGAGCTGGAGGAGTGGGAATGCAAAAAAAAAATGGAATACGTACACATGGCACAATAACAGTATTCAACCCAATGAATAAATACTATTCAACAGCAATATTTGGATCAGGTATATCGATAGTCACAGCAGTGCAAAATTACACTGTAGATTATAAAATTTACCATGTTTCCGAAGAAAAGAGAAGCATCATATAGGCGTTATTGCTGGGGCTATTCCCTCTTCTCAGATTAAAAAAAAAAGTTATTCTAGCTTCGCATTGAACAAAAAGCACGACTGTGTGACCGGCCTTTTTTGTCTGGGGTTGTTTTCAAAGGTGAAGCATTTCTATCTATCTATCTATCTATCTATCTATCTATCTATCTATCTATCTATCTATCTATCTATCTATCTATCTATCTAATCTATCTATCTATCTATCTATCTATCTATCTATCTATCTATCTATCTATCTATCTATCTATCTATCTGTCTGTCTGTCTGTCTGTCTGTCTGTCTGTCTGTCTGTCTGTCTGTCTGTCTGTCTGTCTGTCTGTCTGTCTGTCTGTCTGTCTGTCTGTCTGTCTATCTATCTATCTATCTATCTATCTATCTATCTATCTATCTATCTATCTATCTATCTATCTATCTATCTATCTATCTATCTATCTATCTATCTATCTATCTATCTATCTATCTATCTATCTATCCAGTCACCAGATCTGGGTGCTTTGTGATCGCTTTCTAAACTTGGGTTAGACCAAAATAAGGATGGGAGGGTGACAGGGATTGAGAAATGTCTTGCTTGTCATCAACTGAATAACGTGAAAAATCCCGTCGCGTACGTTATCAAAACCTTGATTGATATGTGGGGCTTAAGGCCCCCAAATCACTTTATAAGATTAAGAGACGCCGTAGTGGAGGGCTCCAGAAACTTCGACCACCTCGGGTTCTTCAGCGTGCACCCAAATCTGAGCATACAGGCCTACAGGAATTTCACCTTCATCGAAAATGCAGCTGCCATAGCCGGGACATCCCTCCAAAACCTTCCCTCTAAACACATGTAGCCTATGCCCATATACAACGGGCCGCTGTATGTGGGTGTGTGCCACAAGTGAATCGCATTTCATATCTACTAAGAACGGCACGAAGAGACATTGATCCTTTTAATGCAATAGTGTTAAGATAAGCCTATATATCGGCATTGTTCACCTAAAAATGGCAATAAACAACATGGTGTCAGCAGGACTCATGCCAAGGCCTTCAGCGTGACAATCAAGCGTTCTACGACATAGCCACGCTAGGTACCTGATTGATATGTCAGGTTTAACGTCCCAAAACCACCATATGAATATGAGAGACACCGTAGTGGAGGGCTTAGGAAATTTAGGCCACCTGGGGTTCTTCAACACGCACCCGAATTGGAGCACATGGACGTATAGTATTTTCTCCTTCATCAAAGAAGCAGCCGCCACAGGCGAGACTCGATACCGCGACCTGCGGGTCAGCAGGGGAGCGCCTTAGCCACTAGACCACAGTGGTGGGGCAGTGACGCTTGGTCTCGAAACTGCCTTGCGAAAAGGCCATTTGTGAGCGTAATGTCGGTGAAACGTCAATTCTTGTAGCAGTGGTCGCTATATAATTATAGAAATGTGTACTCCTATGATACAGGCGTCATGCCATGTTACCGTCAGCTATATAGCTAAATCTTATATACTTAATGATGGTCTACGTAGCACTATCCATAGCTTCCAACCTGGCAAGCAAAAGCGCTATTTGTTAGCTTAGCATTCCTGGTTCTAGTAACGTCCGTAACACTCTAGTCATCGTTGCGCATTTGTAAATAACTTGTTATTTAAAATACATGTGACCATTCGAAATATGTCTTCGAGTATAACGTTTGTACATATCTTTAGCGTCATTTCGCGACATTTCACTGAACAAAAAGATTGCTCCATAATCACATTCTCTCTTCATGCTTCGAATAACATTGATTTTCATGACACGTGGAATCTGCAGAACATTTTTCTCTTTCGTTCCCTTCTTTATTTTTTTCTCTACTGTTTTGTCTCTCTCTGTTTCTGTATCGGCTTAATTCTCTTTCTTTCCTTGTTTTCACATCTCCTTTCTTTCTGTTTCTCGTTCTTTTTCTCGCTAGTTCTATATTAATTTTTCTTTCAGCCTCTCTCTTTCTCGGCTTCTTTCTCACTGCTTCCTTTTCTCTGATCGCTTATTTTTTTTCTAGCTCGTTCTGTCTAGCCTTCGTTTTTTCTATCTCTTCCTCATGTCTGTTCCTTTCAACTCTTGTCTCTCTTGGTCTATGCTATTTTCTGTCTTTCCATCGTTCCATCTCATACTTCATTTCTCGTATTATCGATTTCTTTGTGTTTCTGTGTGCCACTTTGCCACTTCTGTCTCTTTTTTTACCAGTTCTTCGCCAACGTAAGGTGAAATAAACTTTATTTGCTCCTGGATAACCCCGATCTGACAGCACCTCCCCCACCCCCCACCCGAAAGGGAGGCCCACTGCAGTTACTTCACCAAGCGGAGTCAGTTTTTGTTTAACACTCACACCTGTAGTGCTTGGTAGTGGAACTTGCTCAATTACTGTGGCGCATGCCCACCCGTGGAGCTCAACCAAAATTTGCCACATCATATCACAAAACACAAACATGCTACAAGAATTCTTCCAAGTGTAGCTGTGTAGAAACGTGACTGCCACGAACTTTTCGATAGTAATATGCCCGCTGGAGGCAGTCCCTGAAAAGTTTATTAACGAATAATGAATAAGTGGGCTAGTAAGTGCCATAGTTATTTTCCTACATCATGTCCCCCTAGATAGATAACTTATCTGCAGAGGTGGTTTTCGTATTCTTTCCATTGCTGAATTTTACGAAAACCATAAAGCGTAACGTCGAACAACCCGTATATACGGGGTGGCCAGTCAGCGCCTCCTCCATAGAAAAGGCGTTGGGTCAGTGATCTGTTGTGCAGCATGAGTAGTATGTTGTAGCAGCCACTTCTTGTTAGTTTGAAAATTGCTCACAAGATAGCATTGTGCGTATATGTCCTTTAAGCTATTACTACTAGATGGCGTTAAAAGTTACCGTGTAGTTGAAGCATAAAGAGGATTGATGACGCTGTTATATAATAAGAAATCTGCACCATATTCATGGAGTGAATGATGATGAGTGGAGTAAAGCGCCCGTCCGATGTGTGCTCTTGTGTGATAGGAGAGGACGGATGGATGGACAGACAGACAGACAGACAGACAGACAGACAGACAGACAGACAGACAGACAGACAGACAGACAGACAGACAGACAGACAGACAGACAGACAGACAGACAGACAGACAGACAGACAGATGGATGATCGCTTTACCCCACTCATATTCATTCACTTCGTGGGTATGCTGTGATTTTAAAGACGATAGTCTTTTAAAGACTTTCTTGGGGACCTTCGACGAAAAAATTTTGGTCTGTGCGTCTGTCTGCCTGTACATTTGTCTGTTTGTCCTATTTTAATGGCACCGAGTACTTGAAACGCCCGACCTCATCCGCAGCAACCACCAATGTTGCTCATGCTTCAGTGTTCATACTTGTGAAATTGTCGAATAAAGAGCAATTATTGCGCATCTCTGGGGCACCTTGTGCGTCTTTTTCATTTCAAGAAACTCGCTTCTCAGCTAGAAAGAACACTACATACTCACCTCTCTATCTCACCTTCGTCATCCATTAATCTTTCTTTTCCCCTTTCCCTTCCCCCAGTGTAGAGTAGCAGGCTAGAGCAAGCTATCGCTCAGGCCGACCTCTCTGCTTTTCTGTAAATAAACTTACCAAAAAAACTTGCTAGCAGACGCTGCCGGCGTCGGCTTTGCGAGACGCCACGAGAAGAATGTCTAGAGAAAATGGGGGGGGGGGGGCGAGCGTAGGTTAGCAGACGCTCCCTGCGTTGGCGTTGCGAGGCATGAGTGACAGAGGGCAGGAGAGAGAAAGATAGTAGGAGACGCGCATGCTCGATGATGGAGTTAGCGCAAGCAGGTCGTGGGCGACAAGTTGTTGGAGAGAAGGAAGGAGGAGAGTCGCACAAGCATCGTGTAAGTTTGAACGCCGGACGCGTGACATACTCGCGAGCAAAACATGATCTGCATCTAAAAATTAAGATAGGACCAGGAATTGAACACAAGCATTCTGCATAGCGGTCGGCTATTCTACCCGAGGTGGTTTAAAGAAACTTTTTTAAAACTTCCTTGATTCTACCGCAGAGCCTTACCAGGACTTGAAGCTATTTTTGAAAAAGGCACTACTCAGGCGTGAGCTTGGGGCAGCTTCACTTCGATGGAAGTTGCAGTGCTGGCTAATTTATAACAGCAATAAATCATTACATATGCAAACCTCAGACATATAAAGGATAACCTATTAACATTAGATGTTCTTTCTATGTTGATTACATTTTATATCGCAGTACCAATCGTTACGTTTGTAGTCCTATGATTCAGAACGCAACATTCAAGCATCGTTCGGTCCCTGGTGATCACGCTAAGGAAAGTTATATGTAATACTCAAGTCGTCATACCATAAAGCCCACTTCGTTTTGCTATAATTGACGGCTGTGCTCTAGCATGAATGCTTACGTTATGCTTGCAGTTAATTTCTTTCTTATACAGCAAGAGGAGTAAGGTCATGACGCCGGGGTCATGACCAGGCCGTAATTTACCAAGTTTGGGCACCTGTAGACGCCAGTGTGTAGCGGAAGTTCTTGCTAAGCCTTAGATATGCCTGTGTACACTACCACTGCAGTTGCCATCGATCTACCTCGTAACTACCCCAAAATCATGCCCCGCCGCGGTGGTCTAGTGGCTAAGGTACTCGGCTGCTGACCCGCAGGTCGCGGGTTCAAATCCCGGCTGCGGCGGCTGCATTTCCGATGGAGGCGGAAATGTCAAGGCCCGCGTGCTCAGATTTGGGTGCACGTTAAAGAACCCCAGGTGGTCAAAATTTCCGGAGCCCTCCACTACGGCGTCTTTCATAATCATATGGTGGTTTTGGGACGTTAAACCCCACAAATCAATCAATCAATTACCCCAAAATCATAAAAGTTAAGCATATGCTTCATCAGTACGCTTAACGTTGCCAGCATCACGGAATAAGGAGAGGACTTCCACCTAACCCTGTGGAGCTTGTAGCGCGCACGTTAGTGGTGGCTTCGTTATGCAGCTATTAAACAATAATTGTCTCAACTGCGTCTTTTTGAATACTAAAACACATATAAACTTTTTACGTGTTTCGTGATTACTTATACAACCATCCATTTTAAAAGTACGACGTCCAATTTTTTTAACTACATTGAGGTATTTTAAAAGTGCCGAATCAAACTTTTCGATTCATACTTCAGATTTCATTCATTCGCAGGGCAAGTGGGATATGCCGAAATTTTTCATAGTTTGGCACGTGAACCTGATAAAATTTTAGTAATTACGCCGAAATTTTTCATAGTTTGGCACGCGAACCTGACAAAATTTTAGTAATTAAAACGGCCTTTAGGGCACATAGTCTCCTACTATGACAACGACTACCCTACTCTACTTCGATTCATCTGCCCTTTTAAATGCGACACATTTCTTAGCGAACTTCGTCGAAGTTGAGCGTATCTATCTATCTATCTATCTATCTATCTATCTATCTATCTATCTATCTATCTATCTATCTATCTATCTATCTATCTATCTATCTATCTATCTATCTATCTATCTATCTATCTATCCATCTATCTATCTATCTATCTATCTATCTATCTATCTATCTATCTAGCCGCCTAAGCCTTTTAGCTCTCCTTCCGTTTGAATAAAGGTATCAATTACAAACTTGGTATGGCATAACATGACTCTATGCCTACCATATTTGACTAGTCATAACATAAAAATCATGACGTCAATAATGCCATGATTTACATTTCATGGTCTTGCTGCCCTTGCGGTGGTTTCGTTCACATGACATGTTGCGAAACTGGTATGGTATGACATGATTGCATAGCGAACAAGGGCGACAGCCTCTAACATGAAAGTTATGAGATCCGTGCCATGTAACAACATGACTACATGCCACGTTCATGATACGCTTGCGGCCATTTTGCTAGAGTCACATGCACAAAATTTAGTATTATGGTACGTGAATGGATGACGAAGGTATGTGACTGGTCAAACATGATAATCATGAGATGCGTGCATGTAACAACATGACTACATGCCGCGCTCATAATGCGCTGGTGGCCGTTTCACTAGCTCCACTTATACCATATCTGGTATTACGGGACATGAATGGATGGGAAGGTATGAGATTGGTGCAAATATAAGCAACATGGGATGCGTGTGATGTAACAACATGACTACATGCTACGCTCATGATGCGCTCGCGGCAGTTTCGCTAGCTTCACATGTACCAAATATGGTCTTACGGGACGTCAACAGATCAAGAAGGCATGCGACTAGTGCAAACATCATAATCATTAGATGCGTACCATGTAATAACATAACCACACGCCAAAGTCAAGGTGTCAATACACTTCGACGTGACAGGGCGCGCGTGCGTGCCCGCGTTCATTTTGTCGCGTCACGCCGGCGTGGCCACGTCAGGTGCCGGTCCTGCCATATCCTCGCAGGCACGCGCCGCGCTGCGTTGCTTTGGCGCATGCACGTTTCAGCGCGTCCGGCACCCCTCCGTGCAGTGCTGTCTGGGTAACGCAACGGCGTGAAATACAACATGTCGCATTTCGCACCGGTTGCTATCGAGCCGCGCAGATGGACGCTGGTCGCGCCTGGCGTGAGGCTGTAGAGTTCTCGTGTTTTGCTAACGTATAGCGTCCCTGTGCCCAGCGTGCGCGTGCTTCAACGTCACGTTGGAGTATATTGGGCCGTTCATGATGCACTCGCGGCCGTTTCGCTAGCTTCAAGTATACCAAATTTGGTGTTACATGACGTCAATGGATGACGGAGGTATATGACTGGTGCAGACATTATAATTATGACACGCGTGTCATGCAAGGCTATGAAAACATGCCGCGTTTATATGATGTCCATGGCCATTTCGCTAGCTTCAGAGATACTAAATTTTTCATCACGTGGCGTGAATAGATTACGAAGGTAAACGACACATTCAACCATGATAATCATGACACGGAAGTCGTGTATGGCATAAGTTACCTTCACGTCGTAACGTTGTTGGGATTTCAAAGGGACATATCAACCTTCCTCATTCGTGCTTCGCATATCATCGATTCCCACTGTACGTGGGATCTGCCAATTTTTTTTCATCGCTTAGCTTTCACAACGCAACATTACTGCACTTCGATTTATCCAGCATTTCGTCATCTCTTACTGAGTACATTGCTTTGTGCTTGTCAGAAACACTGCTTGGCAGAAAAAAAAAGGCAGATCTCACGTACAGTGGCAATATGTGATATGCAAAGCTGGAATGAGGAAGGTTGATATGGTGCTTTATATTCAGCACAACGTTACAACGTGAACGTAAATTAAGCCGCACTTGACTTTCATGTCATAGTTACCATGTTTGGATGTGTGATTTGCCTTCATCGTCCATTCACGTCAAGCAATATCAACTTTGGTATATGAGGAACAAGTGAAAGGGCCGCGAGCGCATCATGAGCGTGTTATGTTGCCATGTTTTCACATGACACGCGTCTCATGATTATTATGTTTGCGGCAGTCATATACCTTCGTCTTCCATTTTTGTCACGTAACGCCAAATTTGGCCTATATGGATGTAACGAAACGGCGGCGAGCGCATCGGCATGTAGTCATGTTCTTACAAGACACGTATCTCATGATGATCATGTTCGCACCAATCACATACCTCTGTCATTTATTCACGTGACGTGTTACCAAATTTGACATATGTAAAGCTAGTGAAACGGCCGCGAGCGCATCATGAGTGCGGTATTGTTATGCCAGCGAGTCCTCGTCAAACGTCCGTGCCTCTGAAAAAGGCAATCTGGGTCAAGGCCAGCCCGCAGTCCGCCTGGCGCGAACAACTCGACGGCGTGAACACGCGCGGCGCCTCTCTGGCCCACGTGCATTGAGTCAGCAGCGCACGTGACAGCGAGCCGGCGTCCTCATGTCTGGTGGTCTGACGCATTGCGCGGCGACCCCATTGGAGGAGTCTGCCCTGACGACCAGCGGCGCTTCTGATTGGACATTTTGGTTGGACCCGGTGCAAATAAAAGAAGCCCTGCGGCGTGTCGCGATCGGCGGTCCTATGAGAGAGGAGTCCCCATGTCGGAGAGCGACATGTGTGTGAGTCGGCGGTCTTAGGCGAAAAGTTGACCTATGTATTAGAGAGGAGAGCTCGGCTCTTCGCGTCTCTGTCGGCCCCAGTGCCGAAATTGTAACGCCTCTGTATATATGCTGTACATAAACCTTGTTTAACTCACCGTCGTCTCGTCCGCTCGTCTCATCAGCTCTGCGCAGAAGCAGTCGCGAGCTGAGAAACATACGCTACCAAACGGCTGGTGACCTTCCCGGCGGAGTTGAAAGCAGTGGTGCCTTCGGGACCGTGTTGGCGTCCCCGTCTTTCGCAACAGTGGTGGCTTCGGTGGGATCGGTCCGTCGTTCGCAACAGTGGTTGGCAGCTGCGGGATCGGCCGGCGTCAGCGACATCGATGCGGTGAGTGCCTGATGTTTTCCCCTCAGTCCATCAGACTACTCTAGCTCAGGTTGTAGTAGTTTAGAGAAGGGCTGTGTGAAGCATTAGAGTGAGCTTTGATCGTTTCAAGCAAAGTCGAAGTGCTTTGAAAACCAAAGTTAATGCGGAGGGGGTAAACACGGGAGAGTGAAAAATTGCTTGCGCGTCTTGCTAGTTGACTTATAGTGGGTACGGCAAGTAAATTGTTAACAGGGGCAAACAGCAAGAGGCTAGTGTGAACGATGGAGAACCTTAAAGTGAAGGAACTCATCGAAATTTGTGAGGAACTCGGCATCACTTTGGGCCTTGCGAAACGAAAGCAAGCGATCCTTGAGATCATGAAGGATGAGGGAGTGTCGGCTGAGGAAGTCGATGAGGCCTGGGTGGATATTAAAGAACGCCGTGAGGAGGCTGAAAGGCGAGAAGTAGAAGCTCGCGAAGAAGCTGAAAGGCGCGAAGCTCGCGAAGAAGCTGAAAGGCGCGAAGCTCGCGAAGAGGCTGAAAGGCGCGAAGCTCGCGAACGTGAAGAAGCTGAAAGGCGCGAAGCTCGCGAACGTGAAGAAGCTGAAAGGCGCGAACGTCGCGAGGAGGCCGAGAGACAGGAGCGTCTCGAGTTGAAACGACTAGAATTGGCAATCCTACAGTGTTCGCAGGCGCCTAGCGTAGCTTCTCCAACAGTTCAGGTCAGCGGTTTTAGAATTCGGGACCAACTGCCACCGTTCGTAGTAGGCGAGGACATGGCGAAGTATCTCGTCAAGTTTGAACACGTCTGTGAGCGAAACGCTTTGGAGCGGCCTCTTTGGGCGCGGAACCTGCTAGCTCTTCTTCCCGGCGAAGTGTCCGACGCGATAACTTGCTTGTCGAGGGAAGCGTTTGAGAGCTATGACGAGGTTAAAGAAGTGCTCTTGAGACGTTATAAGTTGTCACCCGAGGCTTTCAGGCAAAGGTTCCGGTATGCTGAAAAGGGGAATGAGTCACACGTTGACTTCGCGTTTCGTCTTAAGGCCGATTTAATTGAATGGCTCAGGGCGAAGGTGTGTATGACGACCGCGATAAAGTGGTGGAATGCGTTGCATTGGAGCAATTCTACCGCTGCATCGAGGAGGATGTCAAACTTTGGCTGCAGGACAGACTTGGGGAAGTACGGTTAAACAAGGCAGCTGAGTTAGCTGAGGAGTATTATACTCGCCGAAAGTTGCATAGCAGGGCAGTGCGCGTTGACAAGGATGAAAGGAAAGAGGGCTTTTCAAGGAAACCTGATCAACGGAAACCCGCTCCGCACCGTAATTACAAGAAGGACCCGTCTCTTACGAAGGACAGTGTAGGGGAAGGGCAAACAGAAGCGGAGAAATCGAGTGAGGTTTCTACCACACAAGCATTTGAATCGGAAAACAAACGGAAGCCGCTAATCTGCTACAACTGCAAAAAGGAAGGGCACATCGCGAGAAACTGTCAGGAAAAGTTTGCTTTCGCAACGATCCGAGAATCAGAAAAAAACATTCGGTTGTTGGAGCCGTATCTCCAAGAAATTAGGGTCAATGAGAAAACGTGCCGAGCACTTAGAGACTCAGCGGCAACCATGGACGTTGTCCATCCTTCATTGGTGTCTCCGGATGACTTCACAGGAGAATGCGCGTGGATCAGGCAGGTCGCCGAGGAGCAGAGTGTTCGCTTACCAATCGCCACGGTTGTCATTAAAGGCCCGTTCGGTGAGCTTCGCACCGAAGCGGCTGTGTCTGCCGCGCTAAATGATCGTTTTCCTTATCTTTTCTCCAACAACTCGGAGCAGCTTCTCAAAGAGCAGGGCAAATCGTTCTTCCCCAACTTAGCGTGCATGGCTCTCACGCGATCGCAAGCGCGGAAGCTATCGCGGCAGCTTGATCTGGTTCAATGCGGTGAACTCTCAAGTGACCTTGTCGGCGGGTCGACGGAACCCCAGAAAGGAAAGTTTCCGCATGAGTCATGCGAGCAGTCACGCGAGCGGCCCGTCGCCGAACCGACCGGCGCGGTTCCCGTAGAAAGGGGAGACGACATGGCGCCATTGAGTCAGAGCGAGAGGGTTGCAACGCTCTCGCCTGTAGCGGAAAGTTGGAGCGAGCTGCCGAGAGTTGATCGAGAGACGCTCATTCGAGAGCAGCGTGGGGATCTCTCGATTGAAGCGCTAGTGGAAAGCCAGAAAAACGCGGCAAAAGTGCTGTCGAAGGAGCACTACGAGGAATCGGTGAAGAAGCGTGCTTTTGAAGTAGGGAGTCAGGTAATGCTGCTGCAGCCGTTCAAAAAGAACAAGCTTGAGGTTGATTGGGAAGGGCCCGCCACAGTATTATCGAAGCCTTGCGATTCAAATTATGAAGTGAAATTAGGAAGGCGGCCGGACAAAATTTACAACTTGATGAAACCATACGTTCAACATCAAGCGGTCGTAAATCTGTTGTTGAATGCTTCAGAGGAAAAGGAAGCAGAAATTTTTAGTTCTAGTGAGATAATCGAAAGGAAATCGGAAGTAATCTGGGAACAGTTGAACCTAGAGCCTAGCTTAAGTGAAGGAGGACCTGAGAAAGAGGACCTGAGAAAGATTGGTTCCGAGTTTGGAGACGTGTTTTCGGACCGCCCCGGAAACACGAGTGTGATCGAACACGATATCGAGCTAAGCGGTGAAGAGTCAATCCGTAGCAAGCCGTATCGTGGTTCCCCTGTGCAACGTCGCAAGTGTGAGCCGCTCTTGGTGCCGCATAGGTATCGTCGCCTAAAAGTGGCCGGTTACTGAGGTTGAGCATGTTGCTCCACAGCGCAACTTTGACGTTCGCTATAAAAAAAAAGGGTAGGCTAAACGCTAATGCAGGTGCATTGAGCAGTGCGTTCTAGCTAGTACCTTCTCAACCTTTCGGTTTCTGGCTGGCGATTCGGGGCAAAATTTTGACCTCATCACGACCTGGGCTGAGCGCTCGCGTTCAGAGTGATCTCAAGGGGCCAACTTTGTGGTATTCTAATTCGTTACGTTGTTGTACGTGGGGAAAAAAATTGAGTTGTCATTTTAAGGGTCTTTTGTCGCACATGTGCCTCTTGATTTAGAGGGAACAAAATTCCGATAGACACGTAGATAATTATATATGTTGTACTATACTTTGTCTGGTGTTCTGTCGGGTGACCGAGGGCACTTGCTTGTGTCGTGTGTTGTTGTTGTCGATCCGTTCTTGGCAAGTTGCCGAACCATCGGCAAGTGCTGAAACCGAAGATGGTCAGAAGAGACGAGTGAAGCTGGTCGACAAGTTGTGGCGACAAGCCAGTGGAGCTGGGATCCGTCGTCAAAAATGGGATGTGTTCCCGGAACAGTCTGGAGCTGTATTCTCCCCATGGCCCTGGAGGCGAACCTGGAGGGACCTGGCGAACGAGCGCACCTGACATCCGAGCCCCGTGGAAGCAGCTCGTCTTTCCGGTGCATTGTCTGGCGGCGGGGGTGCTGTTATGCCAGCGAGTCCTCGTCAAACGTCCGTGCATCTGAAAAAGGCAATCTGGGTCAAGGCCAGCCCGCAGTCCGCCTGGCGCAAACAACTCGACGGCGTGAACACGCGCGGCGCCTCTCTGGCCCACGTGCATTGAGTCAGCAGCGCACGTGACAGCGAGCCGGCGTCCTCATGTCTGGTGGTCTGACGCATTGCGCGGCGACCCCATTGGAGGAGTCTGCCCTGACGACCAGCGGCGCTTCTGATTGGACATTTTGGTTGGACCCGGTGCAAATAAAAGAAGCCCTGCAGCGTGTCGCGATCGGCGGTCCTATAAGAGAGGAGTCCCCATGTCGGACAGCGACATGTGTGTGAGTCGGCGGTCTTAGGCGAAAAGTTGACCTATGTATTAGAGAGGAGAGCTCGGCTCTTCGCGTCTCTGTCGACCCCAGTGCCGAAATTGTAACGCCTCTGTATATATGCTGTACATAAACCTTGTTTAACTCACCGTCGTCTCGTCCGCTCGTCTCATCAGCTCTGCGCAGAAGCAGTCGCGAGCTGAGAAACATACGCTACCAAACGGCTGGTGACCTTCCCGGCGGAGTTGAAAGCAGTGGCGCCTTCGGGACCGTGTTGGCGTCCCCGTCTTTCGCAACAGTGGTGGCTTCGGTGGGATCGGTTCGTCTTTCGCAACAGTATGTAGTCAAATTGTTACATGACATGCATTTCATGATTAGCATGTTTAGACGTGTCATCTACCTATGTCATCCGTTCGCGTGACGTATTACCGAATTTGGTACATGTGAAGCTAGCAAAACGCGAGTGCGCGCGTCATGAGCGTAGCATGTAGTCATGTTACATGATGCGCACCTGATGATTATCATATTTACACCAGTCACATGTCGTCGTCATCCACTCCCGTCCCGTAATACGAGGTTTGGTATATGCGAAGCTACCAAAACGACCACGAGAGCATCGTGAGTGTGGCGTGCATTCATGTTTTTACAAGACACACATGTCATGATTCTCACATTAGGGTCTGTCGCTTGTGTCCACCAGGCAGCTATGTCATACCATACCAGTTTCGCAACATGTCATGTGAGCGAAACCACTGCAAGGGCAGCAAGACCATGAAATATATATCATGGCTTTAAAGACGTCATGATTTTTATGTTATGACTAGTCATGCGTCCATCCATGCATCTGTTTGTGTGTCCGTTCGTCCATCTATTCAACACTCCAAGTACCACCATCTCGCCTCTTTTTATTATATATTCCCCTTATAGAAGCCCCGCCATCGAGCGGACGTTCCAAGGACTAAGCGAGAGGTGGCACACGCACACTTTCTTACGGCTTGCGGTTCGGGTCTACTTCCCACCTTTAACCACCACGAGTTCATGGTATACACTAGTTCACTGTAATCATGGCACTACAGCCTAACGCTCGCTAAACTTTTCTAAAACCAAGGAGGTTACTATCAGTGAGTATAACGTAGCAACCTTTTCCTGTTAGATAGTGCTCTATGTACATGCCAATGGCTGCTGATGGGAAATGAGAGACAGGAGAATTTGGCTTTTACTTTTTACGGCTTGAGCTTCGTATCTACTTCCCATCTTTAAACACCTCGAGTTCATGGTATATACTAGTTCATTGTATTCATGACACTGCGGCTCAATGCTCGCTAAACCTTTCTGAAACTAAGGACGTTACACCTAGCAAGCATAACGTAGAGACCCTTTCTTGTCAGATAGTGCTCAATGTACATGCCAATGGCTGCTAATGGGGATCGCAGCGTGCACGTTAACTAAAAGCCGAATGCTCCGGTCTCTCATTCCCTATTAGCAGCCATTGGCACGTACATTGAGCAATATTTTTATTCTTATACAACCCACAGAAGAAATCTCTCACCGGCACCACCTTGGAAGTCAAAATGTATTACTTGTTACACACTACAACGGCTATGAGGGACGAACAGGTGCCGCTATAAAAAGCTTCGCCCCTAAAACAAGGTTTATGAGATGCGAAGCCTCTTATAAGCGAGCATGATCTGGTGGTGTCCGCGCTCCATGCGCAATCATTCAGGGGCTTTCTTTGCGCATGCACATTCTATTCCTTTCTCTTTCCTCTCCTACGCTCCCGGCTCTCTCGGCTCGCAACAACGACGCAGGCAATGTCGAAGTACAGGGGCTCTAGCAGTGTCTGCTAAAGCTCGCTCCCCCTTAGCTTGCTCCCCCTTATCTCTCCTCTAGGTATCCTTCCCTGCGGCGTTCCGACGCCCATTTCGCATGAAATTTAGTCGGCATTGATGCGCGTCACCTCCCCTCCCTTCTGTCCTCTCTTGCATCTCTCCCTTCGTCTCTCTCCCGCCTCGCAACGCCAACCCAGACGAGTTTCTTGATTTAAAAATTGAAAATTGATTCGCATGGCGCCACCGTTCAGTGGCCACCCCATACACATAGGCACTGGATCTTCACCTCCAAGGTAGTGGTGGTGGGAGATTTCTCCTGTGTATTGCTGAACAATAAAAATTCACAACATGTGCGTAAATTTAAAGAGGACTGATTTTCAATCGGATCTTTCTGTCTCTCATTGTTCATTAACGGCGGTTCAGATATCCCAGTGGGAAACACCGGTCGACCATTGCGTGATTTTTGGCTTCCCAGGTTTCTCTCTTGCACAACGTCACGATGAATGCCAGCATCAATGCCACCATCAGTGTAGGTGTTAGCGCTTGCTGCTTCGGATCTACATATAGTTTCATTTAGAGGGAGACCGTGTCATTTTTAAAGACGATAGTCTTTCTTGTGCTACTTCAACGCAAAAATTTTGGTCTGTTTGTCTTTTTCTACTTTTGTCTGTTTGTCCGTGGTATCGATACCCCATACGGCACCGAACAGTGCGCCACACGGCCAATCCCATCCACAGCACCCACCAATATCGCTCAAGTTTCAGAGTTCATACTTTTGCGACTGCCAATTAAAAACCAATTATTTCACCACATTTCATATCTATGTTTTTATAAAAGAAAATGCATACATAAGTAATTCTGACGACCTTGGCATTTATCACGCTACGCTGACAATGCAACGCGATGCTGAAAAAATCAAGTGTTTCCAACGCTTTGCTAAGACGGCACGGTGGTGGCGCCTGCCCGTCGCTTTGCGTTCTACACCTTATCGCCTCCAAGACGAGCGCGCACGTCTTCCTTCGTTTTCGGAGATAACTGCAAGATATAGCTTGTGTGTAACGCGCCTTAGAGTTACTGTATATGCTACCTTTACTGAAAGTAGCATATACAGTACCTAACGTGCCTCGATGCGCTCGTTCGCCTTTACTGCACGGATCGAGACTCTCTAATGCAGCACCTCCAGAATACAATTAACGAATTTTATCTAGCAAAACATCGAACGAACGTCTTGTTCACTTTCTCCAGACGCAAGACTATCGTCTTTCGACGACATTTGAAGTGAAACATGCAGATACGGGTACGATTCTTTTATCGAATAAAGCGCAGTGCAACAGCTTTGCTATTCGACACATGGTGTGGTCAACTTTTCTCTTTTCTCTTCTTACTGCGTTTTCCAGGCTTTAAACTTGGCCTTTATGTTACTTCTGTAGAGAATTTCTGAAAATTTTTGATAAGACAAGTTATTCTTGCATTGTGTCTGCTTTTCTTTGCCCAGCTGTAGTGAGCGAATTCGAACATACGGAACACTTTAATGTGGCTGCCGGTGAACTCCGAATGTGCTAGCACAACTTCGTTGCTTCGTTCACTTTATTGTTACTAATAAATGTTTCATACAGTGGGTTTTCTTTCGTCTGATCAACAGTAACATGTTATCGTCTGACGCCGATAAACAGTACATGCGACCAAAAATGAACAGAGATGGAATCTCGATATCGTAGATTTTGTTTGCCGCACATGGCCTGAGACACACTTTGTTTTACGCGGCGAAATAAATGTAACGTATAAAACGCGACTTGAACATATGTCAACGCTTACGGCGGCCCCTTGCATGCCACTGACATCTCGTTGGAACGAATTTCATTAGCACATCGCTACACAACTAGCCTAACAAGCTAGACTTACTTCACGTGATCCCAGATCGGTTAATCGGTTGGGTTAGCCGGTGTGTTTGGTGTGCTACCGAGAAATCGATTAGGGGACTCATTAGCCTCGCGTCATTTTGTACTCCCAAGAGTTTATCTTGAATAACTTTAAGACAAGCTTGCGATACTGTTCTGCATGGCAGGCCACAACACCTTCATGTTCATGTATTTTACTTGGTGTGTAGGGTCTGCTAAGTGTCATCAGAAGTACCAGATATGGCATATGGGCACGTCAATATGGTGTTTCCACTACTTGCGGAGCTGCCACGTCGGTCCTAAAGTTCTAACCAATAACTGAGTTCGCACAAAGGAATTGTACATTGTTGCTTATACCTCTATTTATTCTCTTGACAGACATTTACGTTAATTTTACAACAAATACCAAATTGGCGTTCGATAATATAACGGATGAATACATCCACATATTATAAGTTATGTTTGTGAGCGAACAAGTTAAGCATCTATGTTCGTTTCCATGAGATGGCGTAGCAATGCTGAATGGCTTGCGAAGTAGCACCGAAAAAAAAAAGATATCTGTCATAAACTTTAGCGGCTGGCAAACGCTTGCAGGACCGGCACAATAGACTGTTTTTCGCTTCTACAGAAAGAGTGCATTGTGTCGGCTCTCTTAGCTTTCTGTTTTGGTCACATTGTTATACCTAGTGGCCACTCTTTGACACCTAGCATGGCGCGTCAGGTGTGTGCTGCGTAGTCATGCGCTACAATAGCCTAGGCTTTGTGGGCCACACCGCATGCCGCGGCTGCATTACTTGAATCGCTTTCTTCAGAATTGTTGAATGCAGGGCGCATTCATTAAAGACAGGAAAAACGCACATTAATGCTGCCAAACTATGCAATGTGCAATACTTTATACTGGTTATGGGCCTTGTAATAAGATCTCTCATATTTTACTGTGAAAATGAGCGATTAGCAACCAGCGGATTAATCACAACCACTTGTTTTGTTTTCGTATAACAATATAGTTCAAGTGCTACATATGAACATAATTATTTACCAGCGCGATTAGTGGCATTACAGCGACGTCAGCTTTACGCAAACGATGGCACATTAGTGACGTCGTGATGATGGCGTGATGCCTGTAACATAAATCGATATGATAATATTCAAGGCACGACATTCATACTTTCGGACTGGCATGCAAAATGGTGATCCGCCATGTGGGCTATTGCGAGAACCGAGCCATATTTAGGAGTCGGATTCATAAACGGGTGCAGCACCTTCATTGAGAAATAAATTTGACAATAGCAAAATTAAAATGTTGCTCGTGTCGGCCTGGGCCTTATGGACTCTTGATTGAGTCAAGGCGCTTTTGTTTGCAAATCTCTCAATTAGTAAATTTTTATTTTTTTCTAGCCGCTTTAAAATGCATTAGGTTTGAAAGTAATAAGTGATCCTCTATCTAAATAATAGTTATTTGGCCTATTCCCAAAGTTGGTGTGAGCCACTCGTTTAGGCCATCATCATCATTATCGTCATATTTATCATCATCATCATCATCATCATCATAAACGAGCCTAGGGACTTAGTTGAGTGCATAGGATCACGGTTGAAGCAATAGAATAGCAGTTGCCCTAGAGAAAGTAATGACTGGGATGTCTCCATTCATTGGTTACGCGATGGTGTTCCTTTATGGTCCATCGGTGTCGTCGAGGGAGCCACATTTTTTAGACCTCCGCAGTGTTTAGGCTAGACAGTTACTATTACTTGTGATATAGGAGTAAAAATCAAGACAGTCTTCACACACTCTTGCACTACACTTTATTCCCCATAAAAGTGCCAATGAAATATTGTTCGCGCTTCATGATTTTCCCCCATTACTGCAGCACCAAATAAATCAATAAACTACTTGCATGCTAACCTCCACATGCCCCCTTACACTTTTGACCGAAAGCGTGACCAACTGCCCTTTTGCTTGGATCTCTCTCTCTATGCCGCACAATAGGTTTAATTTTTAAATGCGAAGCATTTCTTAGCGAACTTCATAGACTTAGCCTATCTATCTATCTATACGCCTACGGCTTTTAGCTCTCCTCGCCGTTTCGATAATGGTATCGATACCAAACTTGGTATGGCATAACATGACTGTATGAAGAACATATTTGACCACTCATAATATGAAAATCACGATACGTATGTCATGAATGTCATGATTTACATTTCATGGTCCTGCACCTTTTGCGGTGGTTTCGTTCACCTGGCATGTTGCAAAACTGGTATGGTATGACATGACTGCATGTTGAACATAAGCGACAGACCCTAACATGAAAATCATAATATACGTATCATGTAACAACATGACTACATGCCACGCTCATGATGCGCTCGCAGCCGTTTCGCTAGCTTCACATGTACCAAACTTAGTATTGCGTGACGTGAACAGATGACATAGGTAAATCACACATAGAAACATGATAATCACGACATGCGTGTCATGTAACAACAAGGCTACATACCACACTGATGATCCGTCTTTCCATACGTCCGTCTGTGAGACAGTGCATGCGTCCATACGCCCGTACGTGCGTGCGTCTGTTCATGCGTCCATCCCTGCGTTCGTCCATGCATCAACCCCTGCGTGCGTTCATGCGCCCATTCATGCATCTCTCTGCGTGTCCGTTCGTCCATCTATTCAACACTCAAAGTACCATCATCTCGCATCTTTTCTTCATATATACCCCATGTAGAAGCACCACCATCCAGTGGATATTCCAA
Organism: Rhipicephalus microplus; assembly: GCF_013339725.1. Lineage (NCBI taxonomy): Eukaryota > Metazoa > Arthropoda > Arachnida > Ixodida > Ixodidae > Rhipicephalus > Rhipicephalus microplus. Next base: position 101,476,780 of record NC_051171.1, on the reverse strand, counting down.
GGACTAAACGAGAGGTGGCACACGCACACTTCCTTATGGCTTGCGCTTCGTATCTACTTCCCACCTCTAACCAGCGTGAGTTAATGGTATACACTAGTTCACAGTATTCATGTCACTGTAGCCCAACTCTCGCTAAACATTTTTAAAACCAAGGAGGTTACGCTCAGCGAGTATAACGTAGCAACCCTTTCTTGTCAAATAGTGCTCAATGTACATGCCAATGGCTGCTAATGGGGAATGAGAGACAGGAGCATTCGGCTTTTAATTAACACGCACGCCACGAACGTTTTATTGTTCAACAAAGCACAGGAGAAATCTCCCACTGACACCACCTTGCAGGTCAAAATATAACACTTGTGACACACTACGACTACGACTACGAGAGACGAACGGGTGCCGCTAAGATGAAAGTCCGAGCAAGCCATTTCGCCGCGCCAGTTGCACAGCCAGACCCGGGTCCACGTCACGCTGACGTTGCCCCACCGGTCCCCTTCAAGGAAAAAGGAAGCAACCTGTAGCAGAGTCGTCACACCGTACCGCGAGCGGCCGCCGCCCCGTAGACTCGGGCCTCCCGCCCTGAGCCCCCCTCCCACCCCCATGCCAGGCATCGCAAGGTCCCCAGACGCCGTCTGCTGCCCCGGAGGCCTTCTGCCCTGATGCCACCTGACGCTTAGCGGTCTCTGAGCCGCCCTGTGCACGAGAGTGCAGAGAAATCTGCACACTACCAGACCAACAAGTCGCCCTCGCTTGTCCCGCGGCTGAGCGCCCGCGAGACCAGCGGACTCGCCCCCTACAGACATAGCAAGCCCAAGCAACTTCCCGGTGAGGGAGAACTGTTTTCTGTTCACCGCCCCCGATGGGGACGTGTCTATTGACGACCTTATAGATGCAGTTGAAGAGACAGCCGGACCTGATAGTGTGTTAGTCTTGCAACACATGGGGGGCGTGAAGTTCCTTGTGTGTACCCGAAACGTGAGTCCAGCCACAAAGCTTATGGTCGCAGAGGGCTTCAAGGTTAACCGGGAGCACGTTACAGTAGAAGCGGTAGGACCCCCAGTTACGTTTGTTAACGTATACCGCTTCCCAGCACATATGCCAGACGAGGTCTTGATTAACACTCTTTCACAGTACGGCAAGAAAAGAAGTGTTTTCTTTGCATCAGTTCCTAACCGACAAAACAAGCTTAATGGGGTTAGAGTAATGCGCATAAAAATAAGTAGACCAGTCCCAAACTTCACAACCATCGCGGGGCACCGTGTCATGTGTGAATACCGCGGTATGCGCAGAGCGTGCGCAAGGTGTAATGAACCGGGCACATGGCCACGGCGTGCGCAGCCGCTTATTGATTGATTTGATTGATATGTGGGGTTTAACGTCCCAAAACCACCATATGATTATGAGAGACGCCGTAGTGGAGGGCTCCGGAAATTTTGACTACCTGGGGTTCTTTAACGTGCAGCCGCTTATTGCAAGAGATGTGGTCTATTTGGGCATGACACCAAAGGGTGTGTTAAGGAGTGTAAGAGATGCGGTGGGCGGCACGCCACACGCGAGTGTTTCCGCAAACGCTCGTACATTGCGGCAGCGCGCGGCCTTCCACCCGAGACGCGGCCAGTTACTGGTAACGACCACCCCAGCACCTCTCGCCCGCCTACCGGGACAGAACCGACATCAGGGCTTCAGGTCCTAAGACCGAGGACTCGGCCCCACACGACAACGAATGTCCCGGACCACTGGCAGTCCGAAGAACCCCGAGGGACGGAAGACGCCCGCACCGTATCAGCGACCCCCGCTCCCTTGAACGCAGGCTCCGAAGCCGGGGACGACACGAGCAATACTAGTTCAGATGGTGACCTGGACGAGTCGAGCTGCCATGAATACGGCTCTCCGGAATCCACCCGCGACTCCTGGGATTTGTCGAAACCTGCAAGCGAGCAACAAGAAGTGCGAACACAGGCGCCGAGCCCAGAGAACGACGAGCCTGCGTTCTCTGGTTTTGACGAGATTAGTTTCCCGCCACTTCCATCCTCGACGGCTCTCCCCCACAACCCTGAGGAGGTGCCCATCGTAAGTTGTGGCCGCTACGTCTTGCCGGATACTGGCCACTTGAGTACGGACCAGTGCACCTTCATCGAGATGCAAACTGCCGGCGCAGCCCTGACCGATAGGCGCGAGCGTTCGAGATCAAGGTCCCCTTTAAGAGGCGAGGACAAGTCACCCGGCGTGCCGTCGAGCTTACCCACGAACCTTGAAAACAAGCCTCGGCGCTCCAAAGCACCCGCCTGTTCCAGCGACAGCGATGCCCCTCCCATTGCGAAGTCGCAGAAATCGGACGCACTACCGACAGGGAAGGGGCACTTGCCCTCAAGCGCAAGCGAAAAAAGATAGGCTCTTCGCCAAAGCATTCCCCTTTTTTTTTCTCCGTGTTTGCGTCAAGGCGAACACAAGAGCGGGCGCCGCGACACGGCAACACGGTCCCCCTCCCCTCCGTCTCCTCGCGCATGCTCCGTTCTTTCTAACATGACGCCACACACCCTTCCCCCACGCTTGTTTCTGCTATCAGTGGTGGCCGCGCCACCTACTCCCTTTCCCCCTCCGCTTTTTTCGCCAGCCGAAGCCACAGCAATGGTTTTTGTTTATGCTTATCTTTTGCACAGCTGCCTGCTGCCCTTGCGACTAATCGGCACCACGGCTCCTATGAGGCATCACATAAACCACGGAGGCCTTTTTAGCCCAACTAGCCACCGCGCCTTTACGCTCGGCTCCTTCGAACGTGCCGCCCCTGCCGAGGCGGTCGCCCCCCACCCCTTCCTTCACCCCAAGTCCTCTCCCCACGCCCACTAGAACAGATCGTGTCAACCCTCAAGGTCGCCACGTGGAACTTCCGCAGGTTTCGTGACAAATTGAAACAGCAAGACATTCTGACCTTCGCCCAAGCACAGGGTATTGATGTGGTCTTTTTACAAGAGACTAACTTCCGGTCGCCGTTAGAGGTCTCAACCTTCAAACGCGAGTTCCAGGTGGACACCTTCTTCTCCCTAACATAATCAAGGGCCTGTGGAGTGGAAGTGGTCTTTACTACGCGACGCTTCCGGCAAAAGGCGTTCTGCATCTTCGGTGCTGACGGCAGATCGCTCATATTGGACCTCTACATCAGCGAAAGAAGGATTCGGTTCGTGAACGTGTACGCCCCGGCGACGCAGAAGAACACAAACACCTTCTTCCAACAGCTGCACGACCTTCTTTCGGAACCCGTCCCGCACGTCCTGCTGGGGGACTTCAACTGCGTCGTGGACACGCAGCGCGACGTCAGGGGACCGGGCCGAGGGGGATCCACGTACTATGCTAGGGAGCTCGTGAAGACTCTTCGACACCTTCGGTTATCCGACGCGTGGCTGATCGCCCACGGCGATCTTTTTGTCGCAACTCGAGCCTCTCACATCACAGCCAGTCGATTAGATCGGACGTATCTCCCCGACTTTCTCCTTTCCTCGCTCGTGGTGTGCGAAGTTCTTACCCCTCCAGCAGACCTAACGAGTGGGTCAGATCACCTCCCCCTTGTAACTATGCTTAGCGGCTTTCTTGGACTCTGTACTGATGACCATGGGTGGCGAGTGAACCCAGCACTCCTGCAAGACGATGATAGCAACGAGCGCATTAGGGTGCGGCTGCGGGCCTCCGTGGAGAACGCCCCGGACCTAACCCCACGTTCGTGGGACACCTTGAAAGTGGAGTGGAAGGGAATCCTTTAAGACGAAGGCAAGGCCAGGAAGCGCCGCATAACCGCTAAACTGAATGAGATCCTGCGCAGAATACGCATCGTCAGGGGGGTGGAGACGATAACGGCTTGCATGCGCGACTACCTGAACACCCTGGAGGTCGAGTATGCTAGCTGCTTCAACTGCGCGCGCGCAGACCGCCTGGGGAGCAGGGCGCACCCATTAACCACCTCGAAGCGCACCCTAGTGACACAACTGGGAATGGCAGCATACGAATTACCCAAGTGAAACGCCCGGACGATTCTTTCGCAACTGAACCAGAGGGAATCCACGATGTTTTCTGCGAGTACTTCTCGGCCCTTTTTCGGGACGCCGACAACGACGGAGAAACTGGCGGAGAGGACAAGATTAGAAAGGTCTGCCAGCACCTCCCACGGCTGGAAGGAGAGGAGGTTGCGTTACTGAGCACGGAAGTGTCTGCAGAAGAGGTTAGGGGCGTGACAACAAGCATGCCCCCGAACTCGGTTCCCGGCACTGACGGTCTCACAGCCAACTTTTACGCCACCTTTTTCGATGATCTAGAGGGAGTGTTTGTCGCACCGGCGAACTTGGTGGTTACGAAGCAACTGAAACCCGCATCCTTTGGAGAGGGGAGCATTGTCCTCCTACTGAAAGAGGAAGCTCCTCAGGAGGAGCTGTCAGCGAGGCGCCCCATAACCCTGTTGAACGTGGACTATAGAATAGTTGCTTTCATCCTTAATAGCCGCCTTAAGCTCCTCTTGCCATCCATCGTTGCTCCCTGGCAGTCCTGTGCGGTTCCAGGCCGCTCGATCTTTGCCGACCTTACCGTAACTAGGGATGCCTTCAAATACATGTATGTCAAGTCCCTGTCCGGAGCCTTCGTCTCCTTGGACCAGGCAAAGGCGTTTGACCGGGTGCGCCATGGATACATAATCAAGGTACTCCACCAGTTCGAGTTCCCGACATGCTTCGTAGACACCATCGCCATCCTGTACAGCAACCTCACACACCACGTAGTAGTAAACGGCACCCCGACGAGTAACTTTCCATACGAGAGAGGGATCCGCCAAGGGTGCCCGCTAGGGCCCTCCCTCTTCGTACTCTCGCTAGAGCCGTTACTGGTGAACATCGACCGGAACATGCACGTCAGAGGCTTTCCGCTAACGGGGGAGCCCAACATTAAGGTCTTCGCTTAAGCTGATGGTGTATCACTGTCAGGGACCCGGCAAGCCTGCAAGCTTTTTGGCGAACATTCGCACACTACGCTGACGTCTCAGGCGCAGCCTTGAACGTGAGGAAGAGCAAGGCCTTACCATTTGGAACATTGCCTCACGGCGCTCTGGGAGAGCTGAAAGGGTCGACGCCATCAAGGTGCTCGGCATATACTTTTGCTGCGGTGGCGTCGCCGACTTAACCTGGCAACGAGCGCTCGAGCGGGCACAGGATGCAATAGCGCGCCTCCAACCGAAGGATCTCACGCTTCGTGAGAGGGCCATAGCCGCAATGACAACCATCTGCGCCTTTCCCTTTTATGTAAGCCGAATAGGAGGGATGCCTACCAAGACTGCGACGCAATCGACAAGTATGATCGATGCCTACCTGTGGAACGACAAACCTGCGCCCTGACGTGGAACCCTCCTGCAAGTCCCAGCTTCAGAGGGCGGCCTCGGGCTCAGCCATGTCCTGATGGCGAGCAAAGTGCTTGCCTTGAAAGCCGCAAGGGCCTTGTTTTGCGCACCTGATTACGTGGGGAGGCCCTTGATGTGTTACTGGTGCAGTACAAACGCATCGTTCCTGAATGCCGACCGGCCGCTCGCCCCACTCGCCGAGACTCCCTCCCCGTTCTATAAGGCAGCCGCAAACACCATGCGCATGCTAGAAAAGGAGGCCCCTACGTGCGACGTAGATGAGACCCCGCCGGCTCGCATTGTGGTAGAAATCGCCAGCATCCATATAACCCCCGAGGAGAGACGACGGTCGCGGAACTGGAAGCGGACAGGCAAAACAGATGGGCGTGACATACAACCCTTCGTCCGCCCAAGACTTCGCATGGAGGAAAAACTGGAACGTCCTCCCAACCCGCCAGCGCCTCCACAAGTTTGGCATCACAGCTACACCCCGCTGTCCCAATTGTCGCTCGGATGAGACCCTGGCGCATGCCTTATTTGAGTGCCCAGCGGTCAAACCGATTTAGCGCCTGACTGCGAGGGATTTTAAAATCCGTCCTCCCCCAGCCCTGAACAGAAGCAAAGGCGCCTTTGCAAAGTTAGTGGCCCTCTACACCATATTCATTGTCTGGAAGCGACGCTGCTTCGCTGAGGTTAGCCGCTCTCTGGTCAGAGCGGCCTTCCCGACTGTAGCTCGTATCCGCCAAATGGTGTGGCGGCACCTCTCAAACCAACTTGAAGCCAGCGGCGAGGAAAAGTTTCTCCGCCGCTGGCATACGAGGTTTTTTCTCCTACAAAAAGGCAAGTTACGCCTGCCGATAACCCCTTTTTAAGCGCACGCCAGCCACTGCGTCCCACTGTTTCCTGACCGGCCAACGGAAAGTGCCAATGCCCAACCCCTCCTTCAATTGTATAATAATGTGTCTCGACTCTGTTCTCTGAACGAATTAACCCCTTAGTTCTCTGGAGCCCGAACAGCGGCGACCATTATCGCACCCTTTTTTTGCCTGTAAGCGGAAATGGGTTCTTTTGCGCACGGGCCGTACAGCGCTCTTGTAACCTTTGTATAATGAGTGTTCGAATGATCGCGCTTCTGTTTTTGTGTACAGTCTAAACGTGTTTTTGCTGTTCATCTGTGTGTTTACCACGTGTGTCCGTGATAAGTTCTGGAGAAGAATTATGTATTTGATTACTTGTGAGAAGTGCAATAAACTTCGCTTTGTTTCGCCCCTAAAACAAGTATAGCAAAAGATCTCTTCAGTCACCTGTCTCGAGCCAAGGAAACCGTTTTCGCCACAGGAAGCTGGGTTGCTATGCAACATTCGCCACCAAAAAGAATATATAGAGCAATAAGGAGAAACCACAAATATACAAGATAGAAACAAAAATGGCAGAATAAGAATAAAGTTTTAGGTAACTGCAATTAAGGCCAAGCAAGTGAAATATAATGAATCACTCAATCATTTATTTAACGTACCCAGGAACAAGCGTAAAGTCTTTTAGCAGGCGCACGCAAAAGTAAACAGTTGAAACACTTATAATATTATTATTTTAATTGTTATTATTATAATAATATAAATATCATTAATTGGAGCACTCTCGTTTCTACATTAAAAAAATTGGCAGATCTCACGTACAGTGGAAATTGATGATATGCGAAGCACGAATGGGAAATGTTGATATGTCACTTAAAATCAGCACAACGTTACGAGGAGGAGCTAAATGATGCCGTACTTGACTTCCATATCATGATTATCACGTTTCGATGTGTCCTTTACCTTCGTCATGTATTCACGTCACGTGATACCAAAATTACTGTATATGAAGCTAGCGAAACAGCTGCGAGCACGCTATCAGCGTGGTAGTTGTCATCTTCCTCCATGACACGCGTGTCAGGATTATTGTGTTTGCGCCTGTCATATATTTTGTCATTCATTGACGTCACGTAACACCAAGTTTGGTATATGTGGAGCTAGCAATATGACCGCGAGCGCATAATGAAGGGCCCAATATATTTCTATGTAGCGTTTACGCGTGTGCACGCTGGCCACAGTGACGCTACGTTAGCAAAGAGCGAGCACTCTATAACGTTTTACGTCAGGCGCGACCAGCGTCTCTCGGCCCGGCCCGACGGCAACCGGCACGAAATGCGACATGCTGCAATTGGCGCCTATGCTTTACCCGGACAACACTGCATCTCCTTCTTTACGTTATGGAGGAATGCCGGACGCGCTGAAACGCGCATGCGTCAAAACGACGCAGCGCGGCGTGCGCCTCCGAGGCAGGACTGGCGCCTGGCGTAGCAACAAAGCCTGCGTGACGCGACGAAAAGAATGCCAGCGAGCATGCGCACCACGTCACCTCAAAATGTATTGGCGCCTTGACGGTGGCATGTATCACGTTTTCACATGACACGCATCTCATGATTATCATGTTTGCACCAGTCACATTCCTTCGTGACCTATTGCCGTCGCATAAGACTAAATTTGGCATATAGCGAAACGGCCACGAACGCTTTATGCGCGTAGCATGTAGTCATGTTGTTATATGATTGATTGATAAGTGGGGTTTAACGTCCCAAAAGAACCATGTGATTATGAGAGACGCCGTAGTGGAGGGCTCCGGAAGTTTCGACCACCTGGGGTTCTTTAGTGTTGTTATATTACTCGCATGTCATGTTTATCGAGTTTGCACCAGTATCATACCTTCGTCACCCATTAACGTGCCGTAAAACGAACTTTGGTATAAGTGAAGCTAGCGAAACGGCCGCCATGGCATCATGAGCGTGGCATGTAGTCATGTTGTTACATGACACGTGTCTCATGATTATCATGTTTGCGACAGTGACATTCATCATACGTTCACGTACTGTGATACCAAATTTGGCATATGTGACGCAAGTGGAACGGCCGCTAGAGCATCATGAGCGTGGTATGTAGTGATGTTGTTACATGACAGGCATGTCATGATTGTCATGTTAAGGTCTGTTCCTTGTGTTTGCCATATCATGCCTTACAATACCAGTTTTGCAACATACCATGTGAACGAAACTACCGCGACAGCTGCAGGACTATTCAGTGTAAATACATGTCATGACTTTCATATTATGGCTAGTCAAATATGTTCTTCAAACAGCCATATTATGCCATACCAAGTTTGGTATTGATACCTTTATCAAAACGGCCAGGAGAGCTTGAAGTCGTAGGCGGCTAGATAGATAGATAGATAGATAGATAGATGGATGGATAGATAGTTAGATAGATAGATAGATAGATAGATAGATAGATAGATAGATAGATAGATAGATAGATAGATAGATAGATAGATAGATAGATAGATAGATAGATAGATAGATAGATGATACGCTCACAGTCGCCGAAGTTCACTAAGGATTGCTTCGCATCTTAAAGTACCGTATAAATTGGTAATGCTTTTAAATGCGAAGCATTTCTTAATGAACTTCGGCTACTTTGAGCGTATCTATCTATCTATCCATCTTGCCGCCTATGACTTTTAGCTCTCCTGGCCGTTTTGATAAAGGTATCAATAGCAAACTTGGTATGGTATAATATGACTGCATGAAAAACATATTAGACTAGTCACAACACGAAAATCATGACATATATGTCATGAATGTCATGATTTACATGTCATGGTTCTGCAGCTCTTGCGGTGGTTTCGTTCACATCGCATGTTGCAAAGCTGGTATGGTATGACATGATTGCATGGTGAACACAAGCGACAGGCCCTCACTTGATCATCGTGAGTTGCGTGTTATGTAACAACATGACTACATGCCACGCTCATGATGCGCTGGCAGCCGTTTTGCGAGCTTCAGCTATACCGAATTTGGTATTGCAGTACGTGAATCGATGACGAAGGTATGATACTGGGGAAACATGATAAACATGAGATGAATGTCATGCAACAATATGACTACATGTCGCACTCATCATGCGCTCGTGGCCGTTTCGCTAGCTTCTCATGTACCAAACTCAGTATTACACGACGCCAACGCATGACATAGGTAAATTACATATCCAAACATCGTAATCGCGGCATGCGTGTAATGTAACAACATGACTACATGCCACTCTGATGATGCGCTCGCGGCCGTTTCGCTGGCTTCACATATGCCAATTCAGGTGTAACGTGATGCCAATGAATGAGGAATGTATGTGACTTGTGCAAACATGATAATCATGAGATGCTTGTCATGTGAGAACAAGACAACATGCCACAGTCAAGTCGCCAATACCTTTCGACGTGACGCGGTGCGCGTGCTCGCCGACATTCATTTCCTAACGTCACGCCAGCGTTGCCATGCAAGGCGGCGGTCCTGCCTTAAACTCGAAGGCACGTGCCGCGCTACGGTGCTTCGACGCATGCGCGTTTCAGCGGCCCGGCGTCCCTCCGTCACGAAAAGAGAGAGAGGCACTGTTGTCTGGGTAACGCATTGGCGCGGAATATAGGATGCCGCATTTCGCGCTGGTTGCCCTCAGCCGCACCGACGGACGCTGTTCACGTCTCGCATCAGACTATAGAGTGCTCGCGTTTCGCTAACGTAGCGCTGCTGTGCCCCGCGTGCGCGCGCGTCAACGCTACATTGGATTATATTGGGCCTTTCATGACGCGCTCGTGGCCATTTTGCTAGTTCCGCGTATACCGAATTTTGTGTTACGTGACGTCAATGGATGACAAAATATATGACCGGCGCAAACACGATAATCCTGACACGCGTGTTATGTAAGAAGATGACAACATACCACGCTAATAGTGTGCTCACGGCCGTTTCGCTAGCTTCACATACACTAATTTTGGTATCACGTGACGTGAATACATGACAAAGGTGAACGACACATCCAAACGTGATAATCATGATACGAAAGTCAAGTACGGCATCATTTAGCTCCCCCTCGTAACGTTGTGCTGATTTTAAAGTGACATATCAACATCTCTTATTTATGCATCGCATATCATCGATTCCCACTGTACATAGGATGTGCCTTTTTTTTATTTCGTCGATTTACACAGGGCTTAAATTCGAGCGATTCCGTGAGTAGCCCTTTTGACAGCTTATATTGTCATATATGTATACTCAACAGAGTAAAATGCTTCAATTAAATCAAACTTGAAAAAGGTCTGAGCAGTACTGTGACAAGCGATATCAGACGACGCTCGGTGCGGGTCTGCGCCTTAGCGCGAGGAAAACGAAGTAGATCGGCACCGAGCTCGCGGACGCTCGGGGAACTTGAAATAAAAAAAAGAGTCCGGCAGTCCATTCCTGATCTTTAAAGAGTGTGGATGTACTTCTTAGGCCGCCTCGGAACCAGGTAAATACGACGGCCACAACGGCACGTCACAACTGGCGCCTAACGGCTCGAGGTGAACTAAGAGGACGTTTACATCATCTATGTGGGGACGTCGCTCTCTACGAGCTCGTTCAGCTCAACCACTCACGTTTGGACAGCGTCGGCTCCGTGATCCCAAGAGGTCGACGGCCCTGTGTTCCATCGACGTGTTCGAGCAGCTGGATGAAGCCGCCCGGGTGGACGCCTACCGATCAGCTATGCCCGAAGCCGATATCCTAAGGACTGAGGTGGGCCAGCTCCGAAGCGAATCGGAGGAACTGAAAATGATGATTCTCCAAGACCACGACGCCGCCAAAGACGACGATGCACCGAAACCGCCTCTTGACTCGGAGATGAAGGCAAGTGACGACCTCTTGTGTAACTTACTTGCTCCACTAGTAGAGCGCATCGAGCGTCTGCAGTTAAAAGCGCACGAACATTCTGACGCCGAATCAAGCACGAGGGCACTGGAGATCAGTGCGACGATGAATCTCAAACGCGGCTCGAGAAAGCAACAAAGACAAACCAGAAGCGATGCTCACGTGTGCATGTCTAACAACGAATACGCTCGCGACCGACTTTCGAGTTTCCTAGCTAGCTCGTTAATGCATCTCCGGAGAGATTTAAACACCTGGTTTCACAAATTTGACTATTGGTTTAGAACGTTCAGCGTTCCTACCGAGGTCGCCATACCATTCATTATTTCAAGGCTCCCAGCTAACGACTTTACATGGATGCGTCACCAAAGGAAGGTGGCTAGTATCAGTGCTTGGGCTGACATTAAGACAGTGTTCCACCGACGTTATAACGTGGACTGCGATGTAACATCTAAGCAGCGAATGTTCGGCGCAATGTAACGTGCAGGCGATTCATGTACAGACTTCGCCTACTGAAAGCTGGACCTGATGGAGCATTGCAATTATCCTGTACTACAACAGCAAAAGTTATTATGGGTACTCTGTTCCCCAAGGCAGAGGAGCACTTTGTTGATAAAACATTTAGGCAGCTAAACGATATGATAAGCTACTTTCTGCGCTTTGACCAGATCAGGGATTCGGAGGAAAGCATTCAAATTTTGGCTGCGGAAGAACGCTAAGCGCCGTCCACAACGCCGTCCACCGAATGCCGTAATATGGCAAAGCGTGCGCCTCGGAAGCCTATGCGTGATCGTCGACGCGCGCACATCATAGAATATAGCTGTTCCTCAGATGATGAAGTAGCTCAGAGAAAGGTGCTAAAGGGAGGGGACACAAAAGCGAAGCCATCGCCATCGCGGCAATTGACTCGTTACGCAACGCATGTTTTTGAAAGGTCGCAAGGTCCCGAGAGTTCGTAAACTGTGCTTGAACTGCTCCAGAAGTGACCATTTTGTCACACAGTGACGTCTACCACTAACTGCAAAATTTTTGAAGTGGCAGGAAGATTTCGAATCTTCCAGCTCACAACAGCGGGAAAACGAACAGCTGGTGACGCCGATGCCCGCAAGCAGTCGCCAGTACTATTGAGCAGGTGTCATGTGTCTCTGAAGTGAGTACTTTTTCTGTTCCTGTCGCCATGAACAGACAAACGATTAAAGCCATCTTTCAAAAGCTTGATTACGGCACCAATAGTTGACAAACTCGAATTAAACATAAGGCCTTCGTCCCTACGTTTTGTACGAGCAAGCGACCATCAGCTACAAAATTTAGGTCAAGTCAGTGTTGTTGTGACAGTGGACGACCAAACACTGCAGCATAACTTGGTAGTTGTTCCTCAGTTATCTCACGAAAGAATACTGGTAGGCGATGACTTCTTGTGGGCTTCAAGAGACGTCATCGACTGGGGCTCAGAGAGCTTCGCGGTATTGGTCCCCCAGAGGCTATCCAAGGTCTACCTGGTTAAAGAGCTACCACTGCCAGCTGTATCACGGAAGTTAGTTCCTGTGGCCTGGCATTGCGTGTTGGAAAATGAAAATTATTTAATCGTCATCACCAGGACAAAGCTCTTGTACGACCGCTATTCAGTTATAGTGGAGCCCAAGGTAACAGCTGCATCGGAAAATAACACAAAAGTTTTGATCACGAACTGCTCTTCTCAAGCCGTCTTGCTTTCTTATCAGATGCCAATTGGCCTTAATTGAAGAAGCAAGCAGATTTGAGGATACTGAACTTTCTGAAGAGGACTGCCAACAGATCCTCCAAATTTCATGCCTTCCTTCTCCTGTGGACTTTGATGCGCCACCAGCTCATACGGTCGTCGATCTGCAGCAACGTTGAATTGCAATAGGAGACGACAGCTTTAACATTGAAACAAGATTATCTTCCGATGAGCTGCAGCTCGTGAAGGGTTTGTTAGTGCAACATTCGGTTTGCTTCGCACAGTCAAGTACAGATGTAGGCTCCTGCACAGTTGAGCCACATCGCATTCCAACTAGAAACGCAAAGCCAATATCGCAACGCCCTCCCAGAATGTCACCAGCACAGCGTGATCTCGTCAAAACTATGGTCAAGGCTCTCATTGATGCCAATATAGAGCGACCTTCTCGGAGTCCTTGGGCGTCACCCCTTGTCCTTGTAGCAAAGAAAGACAGGACGACGTGCATTTGCGTTGATTATCGACGTCTCAACGCCGTCACGGAGGACAATGTGTACCCTTTCTTAAGAATCGAAGATGCGCTGCAGGCACTCACCGGAAGCAAGTAATTCTCTGTTATGTGTTTGGTGTCTGGATTTTGTCAGATCGCAGTGCATCTAAATGACATACAGAAGACTGCCTTCGTCACGCCGTGGGGTCTTTACGAATTCCTCCAGATGCCTAAAGTGCCCCATTCACATGTCAGCGAGCCGTGGATACGATCATTGACGGTGCTAAATACGACAATGCTCTTGTGAATATGGATGACGGCGTAGTCTTCAGCTGAATATTCGAAAAACACTTTCGCACCTTCAGAACATATTTACAAGGTTTGAAATAGCAGCCTTGAAGTTGAAGCCACAGAAGTGTTTCTTTTTTGTACTGCCATCAATTACCTTGAGAACGTTGTCATGAAAGACGGTGTATCTCCTGACCCATTGAAACTGGAAGCGGCTCAGGCTTTTCGGCCTCCAGACCGAACGACGTATTATGGAAGCCAAGCTCTGTCAGCTGGATTCACGGCCGCTTACAGAAGAGAAGATCCTGGGACCTTGGCCGACGGCTTCCTATACGCGCAAAGCCACGAAAGCCCTCTTTTACTTTTTAAGGACCACCTGACTTCACGACCGCTTGTGAAAGAACTGTGCGAGACCGTGCTGTGTAGTCTCGAACTGACAATTCATGCTTCTCTTTCTTACTCCTCTTCTTTTCTATCGCTATCAGTTCTATTATTTTCCCTTTCCCCCACCCCAAGTGTAGGGTAGCCAACCAAGCCAAGCTTGGTTAACCTCCCTGCCTTTCCTCTTTATTTATCTCTCTATCCCTCTCTCTCTCGGCCTCCTCGAAATGTACAGGAACTACAATCGTTCATAGGGCTCACATCATACTTAAGAAAGTTTATCCCGAATTACAGCGTTATCGCAGCAACTCTTCGATAACTGCTAAAAAAAACGCTACTTTTTCTTGAGAATAAGATCAGCAAGTAGAATTTCAGACAAAAAAACGTGCGTTGGGCCAGCCGCCTGTCCTTAAGCTATTCTCCGAAAAGCATAATTTGGTGTCCATGTACACACAGCTGCATCTCGGCTCGGCTCGGGAAGTCTGTTGCTGCAAAAGGATGAAGAGCGACGATATTGTCCAATGCTCTACTTGAGTCGATCTCTCAAAGGCGCAGAGTTTAATTATTATTCGACAGAACTGGAAGCTCTTGCAGTAAAGTGGGCACTACAAGAGCTACGATTATACCTGATTGGACGAAAATTTAAAGTTGTCAGCGACCATCATGCACTGTGCTGGGTCTTGCGCTACAAGGAAGGAAACCAACGCCTTCTTCTTTGGTCACAGATTCTGCAGGAATTTCACTTTGATGTCATCTACAAATCAGGAATTCTGCACAGCGCACCAGATTGTATTTCCAGGAATCCCCTCATTGTTGATGATGCTGAATCAATTCTTGCAGTATCATATCCATCACCGTGATTCTGTGACAACATGGGTGGGCAGCAGCGTCAGGATTCATTTTGTGCTAAAGTCCTGGATATGCTTAGGGGCCGCTGGGCACGAACAAGCAACAGAAACGCGTGCAAAAGAAGTTTATCACGCATAACGACGTGTTGTAGAAGAGACCAAGGCCCAGTCAGCAGTCGATTTTTCCACTGCCTTCTTGCACAAGGACAAGCTGAGGCACTCCGTGAAATCCATGAAGGACGATACGGTGGCCATATGGGCATCACGCGAACATTCGATGCCTTTAGGTCTAAGTATTACTGGCCGAAGTTCTGTGCAGATGTCAGACGGTACGTGCGTCACTGTGACTTTTGTCAAAGGATGAAGATGTCGACATCGGTGCTTTACGCTCTATTACTGCCAATAGAAGTGCACAGTTTATTTCACACAGTTGGAATGTACATATTAGGGCCATTTAAAACTTGAAGAGGTTATAAGTACACCATTGTAGCCATTGATTACCTCACAAAGTTTGTGGAATCAAAACCACTCCAGAACATAGAGGCCGCAACTGTCCAGAAGTTTGTCGAACGACGGGTCATCTGAAAGCACAAATGCCCAGCCACAATTATCACAGACCGCGGTACTCAAATGATGGCGCGCTCTACTGAAGCATACCTCAAACTTCGGGTCATCAGACATGCTGCCACTACCACATATCACCCCGCAGCAAACGGCTTGTAGAAAGAGCCAACAAGACAATCAAACAGATGATTGTCATGACTGCCGCCGGGAGAGAAAAATGGGCCGATGTCCTCCCTTGTATTGTATTCTGTTAGAACACCGGGTAGCAAGACACGGTTCACAAACCTCCCTTCTTCCTGGTCCACGGCAGGGATCCAATGCTACCATTAGATGTTATATACAGCCGCCGAGGGCTTGAAGAGCTGAAATAAGATTCAAACCACTTTAAGGCAGTGCGTGAACGACTACAAAAAGCCAGGGAGCTCGCAGCTATGAAAAGCACCACAAGGACATTGTGTTTGAAAGAGGACAACTGGTGCTCCTCAAGGCTCCATCGTTCGGTGCGAAAACAACTAATTCTACACCGGACCTCACAAGATAGTGAACAAACTGTCTCCCGTGAACTACGAGATCGAACTCGCAGACAACATGGGAAGTGACACTGTGCACGCTGAAAAATTATGACCATATCTGAGCCCCATTGCTCACATGGAGTAACCCAATGCCAAGCGGACTAAAATGTACATGGGTGCCGTGCAGTGTAAGTAGTTTTTGATGCGTGTATATAGCTTTCTGTGCCTGAACGTGGATAGACAATGTTTTGTTGACTTTTGTAAATAGTTACAGATAGGACTGTTTAAGTTAGTTTAAATATGTCTGTCTTAGCGTTTGTGTATGAAGTCGGGACGACTAGTTTCCGAACCCGGCCATGTGACGAGCGGTATCAGACGACGCTCGGTGCGTGCCTCGCGCCTTAGAGCGAGAAAAACGAAGTAGATCAGCGCCTAGCTCACGGGCGCTCGAGGAACGTGAAATAAAAAAAAGGGTCTGGTAGTCCATTCCTGATCTTGAGAGAGTGTGAATGTCCTTCTTAGGCCACCTCGGAACCCAGTATATCTGATGGCCACAACGGCACGTCACACACGCGAAGTGAATAGACGACGTAGACAAATGACACGTTCAAACCTGGTAATCACAATATGCGTGTCCATGTAGAACATGACTACATGGTACGCTCATAGTGTTTTCGCAGCAATTTCACTAGGTCCACATACACTAAATTTTGTATTATGTGACTTGAATGGACGACTAATGTAAATCAGACGCCCAAAGATGATAATCATGACGTGATTATCATGTAAAACTTCACTACATGCTACGCTCATAGCACGCTCGTGGCTGTTTCCGAAAATCCATATATACCAAAGTTGGTATCAGGTGACGTTAATAGATGACGAGGTTAAATGAAACGTCCAAACATGATAATCATGACATGGAAGTCATGTATGGCATAATTTACCTTCGCCTCTTAACGTTGTGCTGATTTTCAAGTGACCTATCACCCTTCCTCATTTGTGCTTCGGATATCGTCGATTTCCACTGTACGTGGGATCTACCAATTTTTTCATGAAAGCTCTAACCACGACGGTTGATCTTTGAACTAATATTGAACTGGGCCCATGCGAATAGCAGGATATTGACATGAACATATATTCTATTGAAATTACGTGAAAGGCGTACAAATAAACAATCAGGAACGAGTGCAGGAAAAATAAAAGCACGAAAGAATAACTAGCAATATGTACGCAAGTTAGACTACTGTCTTGCGTTTCCAGTGGCTATGGATGACGCATTTGTGTATATGCAAAAAAAAAGATGGCCGCAAGCGAACAGGCTCTATCATCACTCGAAAAATTATTGAATGTTGAAATTACAGTTGTTGCTTTATATATTTTTTATATTTTACTTGTTTTAGTGTTCTAGAAGAGCCAACCATTTTGGGGAATGAAACCCAATGCCTGACACTTGAGCTTCTATAGTGTTGTCACAGCTGTCCCCAAATGTAGAGAGCTAAGCGAACAATGATGCAAGTGAAATGACTGAAACTTTCCCCTATTTCTTGAAAACTTTGTTGTCTGGAACAGGTGTCCAAAGTATAACAATTGCTTTAATAATTGTCACTGAATTGTGAAATCGACAATAAAAAGTAGTTGCTCTTGGTTTGTGTGTGTGTGGCATAGCAATTCATTACCCATTCACACACGTTCATTTTATAGAATAGAGTAAGAGTAAGAATAAGATTAAGACTAATTTAGTTGCAGTAAGCACATCACAGAGCTCACTGTAGGGGGCAAGGGCTTAAGCAATCAGCCTCACAAAGGCCCTTGTCCAGCCGCAGTTTGTGCGAAGGTTCGATATTATCACATGTATAAACAGAAAAAAATCAACATATTTGTTACATAGAAATTGTGTGTACAAGAAGCTTGAGAGTGTACAATCGTGGAGATTAATAACCAATTGAAATTGACAAAAAAATTCAAACGCTGAGGAACGCAAAGTAAATACGGATGCACCGAGATTAAACTGTACAATACTACAGTCAAAATACAAATTGCTGATTGATTTAAAAATTGGTTTAGGCATGAAACTCCACTTATTAGTTTTCATATTCTGTACCGATGTTTAGTGACAAGTTTTTCCTTTCTTAGAGGCCGCTTTGTTAGCCCTAAATTCCAATTTGTGGGCCAGGGCAATTATCACCTGAGATGTTCGGTACCATATACTTTGTTTTCCATAATTGGTTCTTGTTCTGAATGCTCAATTTTTTTTGTTTTCGCAAATGGTAGTGTAATGTCTTGGTACCACTTTTCTCGTATAACTTGTCCTTCTGAATTAAGTGCAGCAATTTTAAGTACTTTAATTGATTTACCCTGAGCATGGAATATTTTACATATAATGTAGCAAATCGCCAGACGTGTTTGTTTCCTCTGTATTTTTCAAACGAAGGCAGTTTTTTTGTATATTTATTACGTTTTCGTAATTTTCTTGCGATGTTGTTCGCCAGACCAGCACCCCATAAGGCACTTTATAATTGAGAATTGCATAGTACATACTTTTTTTACTTTAGTGGAATTAGGTGCATTGTTCTAAAGGAACAACAAACTATTCATTCTAGCACTTACAAAATGTGAGGGTGGGCTCTCAGTAATGTTCATTTTTTTGTGCATTGTCAACATTGTGAATGGTTTGTTTTTAGGTAGTGGAATCGAAAACATTGCACCACAGAAAGTTGTGCACCTTTGGTCGTAAAGAGCGAGGAAAGTGCTCGTATGGGATTAGTTGTTCTTCGCTTTTACATCAATTTTTTTGTTTATTGCAGTGCGTTTCTGTGTGCCAGCGACAATGTCTCCATCAATGAAGTACAAGAAAACCATTAAAGATCTGCAAGCCAAAGTAGCAGCACAGCGGAAAACTATCAAAGGACTGAGGAGACAGCCTCACCAAGCACCGTCATCGACTTCAAAGGCTCTTGGAGTTATCCGACCGCACGTCACTGAGGAGTTTTTAAACTTCTTTCTGCACATGTTCGCTTGAGGCCCAAACGCAAGGGCAAACGGTTTCCCGTGTGGTTCAAGAAATTCGCTCTTCACTTAAATTTCCGAGGTCCGCGAGCATACCGATTTGTGGCTTCATAGTTTTCTTTGCCCTCCCGGCGTTCATTAAGGAGGTGGCTAGCTAATGTAAAGATGACTCCAGGAATAATTCCAGGAATCCTTTCTTCCATTGCAACAAATACTCAAGCTTGGAATGAACGTGACCGAGTGTGCGCTTTAGTTTGTGTTTAGAGAAATTTATTCTCACAGACAGTGAACATCAATTACAATCCAACATAACATTGCGACAGAACACAACATCCACAGACACACCAAAAGTTGTTACAAAAAGATATGTGTGCATATGTAAACGGAACACAACATACACAACTTACCCAACTACACAGGAATTGTTACAAAAACAATGTCTACATATGCACAATACATGGCAAACGAAGGACATACAAATGAAATGTAGAGATCAATATGTCAGATATTTACATAGTATTTGCAAGGTATTGTGTATGAGTACTAAACAAAGATTAACCTACCAATACCAGGCAGGCCTGAAAACAAGCCTTACGGTCTCTCACAGATGAACACAATACGGCAGGACCAGTGTCGAAGGAATTCCTCCTCACCCAGAAAGAAGAGTTCCTCCGACAACACAGATAGTATTTCTTTGTACAGTTGCTCCAAAATCGGGAAGAGAGCACGGCGGCGACGACTTGCTGCAACAGCTTCACAACGGTTACGCCAAAGACAATAGGCACCAGCAACAATAAGAAAGCAGGCAAAGCAGCCTCGAGAACAACGTCCAGAAGAAACAAAGTGGTTTACTCCGAGGCCACGAAATTGTGCATGCACAGCCCTCCAGAAGACACGAGCAACGACACATTGCCTTAACACACGCTGATTTGTTTCCCGTAGGGAGCAGTTCAAACATGTTGATGATTGGACCATTCTCCGCCTTTCTAGGCGGTCAAGGGTAGGAAGAACGCCCCACCCAAGCCGCCACATGAAGTCCCGGAGGTGGCCAGGTATAAACGATGCTGTCAGCGTGCTCCAAAACACACGGCTAGAGCGGGTGCGGAATGCTGAAGGAACTAACGGGAGCAACAACGTGGCTGTTGTGTCAACTATAGAATTGTCTAACACATCTAAATCAGGGCAAGTCGACTGGATATGACGAAAAAACGCGACAGCTGTTGCATAAAACGAAGGAAGTACTAATGATTGTGGGCCCTGATTAACGCGCACAATAGGAAATAAATACCGAAGGTGAGTGCCTAGAAAATAATATGCCAGAGTTCGCGCGGGGGATTCCTCTCCTTGTACGAGGCGCAACAAGAAGTGCAGGGCCAATAGCGGGCAGCGTATTGATATCGAAGGGAAAGCGAA
The DNA here is from genome assembly GCF_013339725.1 of Rhipicephalus microplus. Lineage (NCBI taxonomy): Eukaryota > Metazoa > Arthropoda > Arachnida > Ixodida > Ixodidae > Rhipicephalus > Rhipicephalus microplus. The sequence goes on along the minus strand of NC_051171.1, from coordinate 101,456,444 downwards.
ACCTCCCTGGGAACGCTGCTGTCCTAACGCCGCACGAGAAACCAACTCAGTGCCACCAGACCAAATGAAGGAACACAAGGCCGACTGCAATGACCTCACGATGCGTAAAGGCGGCTGTTCTACGTGAGAAAGGTACCAAATGGGACCGCAGAACACAGTCTGCGCAAGATACCTCCGCTCAAGAAGCGGGAAGTCGAATTCCCGGGCGTTCTCAATTTCTTGTTTTACTTCATCGAGGGCGTTTGACCAAACGGAGTTACAAATGCCATATTGGTTGTATGGAATTCCTAAAATGCGAAGAGACGCAGCCGGCTGAAGAAGAGATGTGGACCTAAGTGTGGAGTTGGGATAGCCGATGAACAAATACAGGGATTTAGAGAGGTTTAGCGTGGCACCTGAAATGTCCCCATACTGGGAGAATAAACGCAGGCTATGAGAAAGACTATCTTCATCTGAAAGGTACAGTGTTATGTCGTCAGCAAAGGCTGTGGCTTTTACGGTACTGCTGCCGGGAAGCGCAAGACCCCGGACATGCGAATCTGCTTCTAGAGCGCACAAAAATGGCTCAAGGCTGAGGACAAATAGAACAGGAGACAAGGGGCATCCTTTACGGACCCCACGTGTAATAGAAAAGGCAGCACTCTCGCAATCATCTAGAACTAGTCTGCTTTTTATACCAGAGTAGGTAGGTCTAATTATTTCAACAAAAGTACCGGGAAAACCAAGGGCTGTGAGTACTTTAAAGATATACGTGTGCTCTAGTTGGTCAAGTGCTTTCTCTTGGTCTAAAGACACAAGGAGACCACGCGCAGATCGCGACAGAGTATAGGCTATGATATCCCTGGTAGTAAAGGACAAACTGTGTATTTCCCGTCCAGGCATAGATGAAGCCTGGTGATGACCCACCAAGGTGTTCAACAGAGCCTTCAAACGTTGAACAATCACCGTCGCGAATATCTTATAGTCAACGTTAAGAAGCGTGATAGGTCTCCAATCATCAGGATTAACAGAAGAAGCATCACCGTTTGGAACAATCACAATGCGCCCATCTCGAAAACTTGATGGAAAGACACCATCCTCGAAACATCGCCGGATAACCGCGGTTAATGCAGTACCAAGCTCATTCCAGAAGGATAAGTAAAATTCAACTGGAAAACCGTCTGGCCCAGGGGCTGTCCCCTGTTTCACAGATTGTAGTGCTGCCTTTACCTCTTCAACTGATGGAGGAACGTGCAGAGAATCAGCAGCTTGTCGAGGAACGCGAGGCAAACCTCTAAGCATAGGCGGTATTATATCACAGTTTGTCCGCATGGCCGAGCATGACATCTCTTCGAAATGCGCCAAAAAGAAAGATCGATCACGCTTAGGAAGCGGCTGTGTAGGTGGTGTCTGCATGGTCGTAAAAACAGGTGATTGTGACTGCCCAAAACACAATTGCCTCGCATAGCGTAACACCTCGGGGTGGGCACAAGGGTTGTGCCTACAACGCCATGCAGCCGCTGCCAGAGACGAGGTGGCAATCAAACGCCGGAAGCGTTCACGTAATTCATGTTGCCAAGCTCACATCAAGGGAGACGGCGTTTCAGCGCGCAATGCGATGCGTAACTTCGCTGCAGTATCAGCCAGCTCCTCAGAAACGCGACGACGAAGGAAACGCCCTTCAACTGAGCAGTGCAGGCGCCACTGCGTTTTAAGCGCATCCCAATCAAATAAATCAGACGCAGCGAGTGACACGCGTATTGCACGGGACAAATTTGAGTGAGAGCGCGCGTCCTGGAGGACGCGAACATCAAGACGCCATGGTTTCTCCGAAAAAGAAAATGGAATTTTTAGTTCTAATAGAATCGGACGATGGTCAGAGATGTACACAGGTGAAGGTGGGATGGGCGGAATACGTAAGTCGGAGACAAACGTCTCTAAAGCATGTGGAATATAAGCCCGGTCGAGTCTGCTGGAGGAGTGCCCGCGGCGCCATGTCCAAACAAAAGTATTCCCGTGCATGACATTATGCGCATCTAGCAATGAAAAATGCTGGACAAGGCGTCGCAGCTCACGTGAATTCCAAACAGACCGACCCCAGCCAGGACCTTGTAAATCGCATCGCGTATTTAGTACACAGTTAAAGTCTCCAATTAGAATTATATGACGACCGTCTAGGAAAAAAACATCCAAATTTCGAAAAAAATCATGAGACTGTCCGGTTTGTGCAGGCGCATACACACATAGTATCCTCATTCGAAAAGAAAAGTAGGTACAATCTAGAGCAATAATTCTACCGACGCCATCATAAACAACGTGATGACCTCTCAATAAAGCCCGAATAAATATAATGATGCCTACTCCCGTAAAACGAGTTGTAGCGAAAGAAAAATAGCAATCTATGTTAAACTTTTGTTTAAAAGCACTAACGTTGAATAGTGAACATAAATCAGTTTCCTGCAGGCATAAAACATCACAATTTGCAGCACGGGCTACACTAATCACCTCAGCCTGCTTTAGCGGACTGCGAAAATCTTTTACGTTGAAGGAAATAATATTCAATGTGGTAGCCATCGTAAACAATAAAGACAAATTTGGATACTAGACTCACGGTTCTGACAGACGCGGGAGCGGGTGCCCCGCAAGCAGCTCAATCACTTCTTACGACCAGGCGACCCACCGGAAGCGCGGGGCTTCCGGGGCCGCATCGAAGTCCGCAGGGGACTTCTGTCTCTGCTGGGGGCCTCCGAGTCGCTGCTGGATATTCGGTGGCGCTTGGTGCCGAGGCTCTTGATTGAAGATGGCACAAATTCGTCAAAACTGCCCCGACTGATCTCGCTTGGAGTGCTGTCGGTGTCTATCTGCAGGGCCGTGTCGCTCCTAGTACTGCTCGTGTCCTCGTTGATGGAAACCTCGTCGCCTTGGGACAGTCTCTTCAATGATAGGGGGACTAACAGATGACTGGGCAGCCATGGGGTGAGCAACAGATATCACGTCAGCATCTGCGACGCGCTCGCCGAGTGGCGCCTCCTCTGGTGAGGGCTCGACCTGTGGTTTTGTAGGAACCACCACTGGTCGCGGGCCGCTAGGTGGATCATCCGCACCTTGAGGGGCTGGCTGTTCGGGGCTGGCTGGAGACGCTGTGGGCGTTTGGTGTGGCATCTGGTGTGGCATTGTGATGCACCCAACTTCGTCCTGGCAAACATCCGGGCCTAGCGTCAGTGATACGACGTTCTTATTCTTGCCTGATTGAAGTGGCGGGTAATTCTTGGAGGCCGCCTCGGAATACGATGGCCTGATGGTGCAGGCGACGGTGGCATGCGGGTCACCACAACGGCGACGCGGCAGCGAACAGCCCTTCCCGTCGTGGCCGTAAACGCCACACCTTCCACAAAACGGAGCTGTGCAATTCATGCGGAAGTGCCCGCAATCTCCACATCGACGGCACACTCGCTGGATCCCTTCATAGTCACAGGTCACTCGATGACCAGCAACCTTGAGGTAGTTGGGCACCGGCGACGATGTCTTCATTTCCATCCGGACGAATCGCGTCCCAGTGGTCACGGTTGGGCGCGATCCCATGAGTCCTCTGCTGATGTGCAGCACCTTCCCATAGGGAGACAATGCTTGCGTGAGGACCTCGCTGGGGTCGCGGCACGGCAGGAACATAATGGTGACATGAGTGACTTGGGGTCCCAAGGGTACGACAGCAACGCGCTCTCCTCTGATGATGAGGTGGGACGCGTCGACGATTTGAGCCAGAGTGGCCTCACTGTTAACGGTGACTTGATAATTCCGGCCTCCTAAGTGCTGTACACAGTAGACCTCTTCGATTCCTACTATTGAAGACGTCGCGTCAACGACGTGTTCGGGACTAGTCACCTCGGGGATGACTACGTTGGAGGCTAGCGCCTTCTTCGGGGGCTGGCTTGCCATTACGGGCGTCCGCCAGCCCAGGGACGCCCTGAGACGCTAACGACTAAACCCAGGGAACACGAGCACAGGGCGAAGCTCCTTGTAGCGGCATCCGTTTGTCCCTCGTAGCTGTTGTAGCGTGTAACAAGTATAACATTTTGACCTCCAAGGTGGTGCCAGTGATAGATTATTTCTGTGCGTTTTTGATCAATAAAAAATAGTGCTCAATGTACATGCCAATCGCTGCTAATGGGGAATGAGAGACAGAAGAATTCGGATTTTAGTTAACGCACACGCTGCGATCTCCATTAGCAGCAATTGGCATGTACATTGAGCACTAGCTCACAAGAAAGTGTTCCTACGTTATACTCGCTGGGCGTAACCCCTTTAGTTTTAGAATGGTTTAGCAAGCGTTGAGCCGCTGTGCAATGAATACAATGAGCTAATATGTACCATGAATGAACTCGAGGTGGTTAAAAGTGGGAAGTAGATACGAAGCGCAAGCCGTAAGAGAGTAAAAGCCGAATTATCCTGTTTCTCATTTCCCATTAGCAGCCATTGGCGTGTACATTGAGCACTATCTGACAGGAAAAGGTTACTACGTTATACCCGCTGGGCGTAACCTCCTTGGTTTTAGAAAAATTTATCGAGCGTTGGGCCGCAGTGCCATGAATACAGTGAACTAGTATATACCATAAACTCGTGGTGGTTAAATGTGGGAAGTAGACTCGAAGCGCAAGCCGTAAAAAAGTTTGCGTGTGCCACCTCTCGTTTAGTCCTTGGAATGTCCGCTGGATGGTGGTGCTTCTATATGGGGAACATATGATGAAAAGATGCGAGATGGTGTTACTTGGAGTATTGAATAGGTGGACGAACGGACACACAGACAGATGCATGGATGGACACATGAACAGATGGAGGGGCGGATGCATGGACGAACGCAGGGACGGACGCACGAACGTACGCACGCACGGACGGGCGGATGGACGCATGGACGGTCACACAGACAGACGCATGGACGGACGGAAGCAAGAACGAATGAACGGACGAATGCTTCGCCCCACCCTTCATCATTCACTCCGTGGATATGCTGCTATTTTTTTTCACAATCTTCAGGACAACGCAGCTGATCTCAGCCTTAACGCATACGCGTTAAAATTGCCTATGCATTTTTTAGCTGTTCCTCAGTAAATATCAAATGACAATCACCTGTGGCACATGCCCGCTAACCAGTGGCATATACCCGCCCGCTGGTATGTGTCAATGGAGTGAAGACAGGTGCTGGTCTTTATCTGCATCAGGAGAATTTAGCTGCTGAGAAGTTAGCTGTAGCTGCTCCACTAGGAGGCTTCGGATGCTGTGGTACTGGGCCCGGAGGCATTAGTACATTTGGCAGTTCACCCGAGCGATGTACTTGAGGTGTTTAAAAATGAAGTCAATTATGGCACCTTCAGTTAAGGACATGCATCCGTTAGTGTACAGCGGAACCTTCTTAAAGCCAACGTTACGAAATGCCGCAGCTGTACAGAACGCCAAAATGTAGAATACTGTCTAAAAACTGCCCTGAAATGTGTCAATAGCCACGTACCAAGCAAGCTTCATCAATAAACGTCCATAAGAGAAAAAAAAATAACGGAAAATCTTCAAACAGGTGGCATGATATGGATCAACGAACAATAAAGCTGCTGATGATTTTGGAAATCGAAAAGGACACTCGCGTCGGCGAAAAAGGCCCAAGATATCTGCCACTCAGTGTAGACGGACACTGTGTTCTGCTATTTCACCAGAAATCAGAGTTCTCTTCAGCCACAGGTATCACCATGCCACTGCCACCCCTAACGCCTTCATTACAGCCCAATTAGTCGCAGGGGGAAAATCGAAAAGACGCCAATGCTTTAATGTCACCCTGTTCTTGCTACCACCACTGCACACTCATAGAAAGCCCGCGCGGAATGCCCAGAAGGGTACATCACCGCTCACACGGTAGTTCTGTGGTACGGTGGTTTCGGTTACGATTTCAGCACATGCGATCTTGCCTTTAGGGTGCGCCTTGACAATGTCTGTGACCCCTTCAGTAATGAATTATAATTTGTGGTCAGATATACGTCCAATTCCCATGGCATAATTTCAAGGCACTCAGTAATACGTTCCAAACAATGAAATTAAAGAAAACATTGTTTTGTGTCCGTTTAATAAATAGAGTAAGTGAGCGTTTAACTAATTATGTAAATACAGTGCCACCTCTCTGCTTCAGTACTTGCATAAAAATAATTCAATATTAAATTTCAATCGCATGAAATAATAAATACATTTCATGTTGGTTTCGGAACGCGCCTCTCACAAGGTGGTTGTGAAAACGAAAGGAGGAAAGTGGCACCCGTAACTGTCTCTCCTTGAGATGACACCTGAACAGGTAGTCACAGGGATGAGGCAATGGGAATGAAAGGGATAGTAAGGCAAAGGTAAGAGAAGCTAATTGAAAAAAAATGACAGATCCCACGTACAGTGGGAATCGATGATATGCGAAGCACGAATGAGGAAGGATGGTATGTCACGTTAAAATCAGCAGTAGGTTACTAGGCGGAGATAAATTGTGGCGTACATGGCTTCCATGTCATAATTATCATATTTTGACGTGCCATTAACCTTAGTCGTCTACTCACGTCACCACGTACTGAATTTTGTATATCTAGAGCTAACGAAAGGGCTGCGAGCGGGCTATGAGCGTAGCATGTAGTCATGTTTTACATGACATGAATATTATGATTATCACGTTTGGACCTGTAATTTACTTTCGTCGCCTATTCACGTCACGTGATACCAAATTCGGTATATGTGGAGCTAGCGAAACGGCCGCGAGCGCATCATGAGCGTGGTATATAGTCATGTTCTTACAAGACACGCGTGTCGTGATTGTAATGCTTGCACCAGTCATATACCTTCGTCATCCATTGACGCACGTAACACCAAATTTGGTGTATGTGCACCTGTTGAAACGGCCACGAGCGCATCTCGAAAAGCCCAATATATTCCGACGTAACGTTGACGGGTGCTCAGGCTTGGCGCAGTGACGCTACGCTAGCAAAACCCGAGCACACTATAGTCTGACGCCAGGCGCGACCAGTGCGACCAGCGCCCTTCGGCGCGACCTAGCGGCAACCGGCGCGACATGCAACATGCTGCATTTCGCGCCGATGACGTTACGCAGCACTACCAAGACAGCACTGCGTCTGACTCTCTTCGTGATGGAGGGACGCCGAGCGCACTCAAACGTGCATGCGTCAAAGCAAAGCAGCGCGGCGTGCGCCAGCGAGTATATGGCAGGCAGATCGGCGCCTTGCGTAGCGAAGCCGGCTTAACGCGACGAAACGAACGCCGGCGCACACGCCCGCCGGGTCACGTCGAAGTGTATTGGCGGCTTGAGTGCGGCATGTAGTCATGTTCTTAGGTGACACGCATCTCATGGTTATCACGTGTACACCAGTACTTACCTTCATCATCCATTCACGTGACGTTAGACCAAATTCGGCATATGTGAACCTAGCGAAACGGCCGCGAGCGCTTCATGAGTGTCGCATGTAGTCGTGTTGTTAAGTGACAAGCATGTCATGATTATCGTGTTTAGACGCGTCATTTACCTACGTCATTTGGTCGCGTCACGTAAACCAAATTTGGTACAGGTGAAGATAGCGAAACGGCTGCGAGTGCATCATGAGCGTAGCATGAAGTTATGTTCTTACATGACACGCATCTCATTATTATCCTGTTTGGGCCAGTTCCATACATTCGTCATACATTCTCGTAATACCAAACGTGGTATATGTGAAGCTAGCGAAACAGCCGTGAGCGCATCATAACCATCGCATATGGTCATGTTGTTATATGACAAGGACCTGATAATTATGCTTCCACCAGTCACATACCTTCTTCATCTGTTGGCGTCCCGTAATAACAAATTTGGTATATGTGAAGCTAGCCAAACGACTGTAAGCGCATCATGAGCGTGACATGTAGTCATGCTGTTACATGACACGCATCTCATGATTATCATGTTTCTACCAGTCACATACTTTCATGGTCCAATCATGTCCCGTAATGCCAAATTTCTTATATGTGAAGCTAGCGAAACGGCACCGCGCGCATATGAGCGCGGCATGTTGTCATGTTGTCATCTTGTTACATGACATGCATGTCATAATTTTTATGTTAGGGTCTGTCGCTTGTGTTCGCCATGCAGTCATGTCATACCAGTTTTGCTACTTGTCATGTGAACAAAACCAACGCAAGAGCAGCAACACCATCAAATGTAAATCCTGATATCCATCACATACACGTTATGATTTTCATGTTATGATAAGTCATGTTCGCAATATATTCATGTTATGACATACCAAGTTTGGTATAGATACCATTATCGAAACGGCCAGGAGATCTAAGTTTCTTAAGTGGATAGATAGATAGATAGATAGATAGACAGATAGATAGATAGATAGATAGATAGATAGATAGATAGATAGATAGATAGATAGATAGATAGATAGATAGATAGATAGATAGATAGATACGCTCAAAGTCACCGAAGTTCGCCAAGAAATGTTTCGCATTTAAAAAGAAATGTAGAACATATTCGATCCGTCTCTCTCACGGGCGCTCTAACTACTGCAACACGCAGCCACCCGGAAAAACCACCGAGAAGGCCGGGGGAAATAATAAGGACCATCTAAGCACCCATGTCGGTCTGCGCACCCATGCGCATCCATGGCCATACCACAATTTTTTTGAAAGAAACCTACCGCGCTGTGTTGAGGTTTCACATGACCACGATGCGCAAAAACGACAACTTCACCAGTACTATCATATTACAAGTACCCGTTCACTTGGAGCATATCCTTGCAATCCTTTTTTAAATGTGAATGCATTTCTTAGTCGGGCTACGTCAGACATCCGTCGTTGTCCACGGCGATGTCCGAGCGTCAGCAGGTGTTATCTGTCCACTCCCACTCCCTCTCGCACAGCAAGAGCTGCGGGTGCGAGCGCTTATCCTTGCCCCTAGTAACGAGAGCATTGGTACGAGGGAGTGTAGGAAAGGGTAAACACAGTGCTTCACTGTTCGTTCTCTTGCCGTTTGTTCTCTCTCTCCCGCGCCCTACTCTCCCGTCACTCGTGCCTGACACTCGACCATTCGTTGGCTGGACGCCTCTCAATAATATCCGGAAATGTGCTCGAGACATTGCTGTGAAACGCCAACGCTGAGCCGAGAGCGCTGGCGCCCTGCCCTCCCGTCTACTCGCTCCTCACTCTCGACAGTTCACTGGTGGGACGCCTCTTAATAATATACGGAAATATGAGCTCGAGACGTCGCTGTGAAACGCCAACACCGAGCCGAGAACGCTGGCGCCATACTCTCGTGTCCGCTCGCTTTTCACTCTCGACCTTTCATTGGCTGAGCGCTTCTCAAGGCGACGGCCGAAGCCGGTGAAGGCGAATGTCTCTCGGCAACAGTACCCTCCTTCGGCGCAAGAAACATTTCCTCACGATTCTCTTTGGGAAGGTGAGGGCACTCTTTGAACCCCCAACTCAAATACCGATTTAAATTTTCTTTCTCAATTCTGAAGTCTTCAACAGCCTTGAACATTGTGACAGAAATGGTTTCGGCGTCCTTGCTGTCGTGTTTGGTGGGCCACCCTTTCGCCCTGGTTTCCAAAGTAGAAGAAACGCAGCCTCCTCGTTTTGTAGAGATAAGGAGCAGCGCCAAAACGCCCTGCTGTTTCCGTGTACGGGCCACTGCCTGGCTGAAATTACTCTACTGAGCACCACTGTTCTTCCACGCAGAGGTGTGACACGTGGCGTCTTCGTGCCCCCGTAAAAGCCACAGTGCCGAGCTTCCGCCAATTAAGGACGTCTGACCACCACGTTATGCGTCTCTGACTGATGAGCCACGGACGCTGAAATCAGTACCAGATGTCCAGGTATGCCCCCTCGGAGGAGCCTACACCGCGACTGCCGTTTGACAAAGCATGGGTGGTCGGCCCGAGTGGCAAGATGACAGACTCGTTTCACCCCGCTTAAACAAGATTCGCCGAAAGAGGCACTATCGCCGGGACCATACACGTGTCTGGTTTCTGTATGTGTGTTTGTTGGGGGTGGTGCTGGCATAATGACAATCCTGTGTGCTGCGGGACATGTTCTTGGACAGTGCTGTATGTACCTATTCCCTGATGTAGGGATCTGGGGAGATGAGACTGTATTTAATCAGCTCTCACAAGCTGCTTAGTGCGGTTTACGGAGCTTGTTCAACAGAGAGCCTTTTTCAATGTAGATCTCTCAATGTAGAGCTTCGTGTCTGAGAGCCCGTGCTGTGTAAATAATGTAAATAAACCCTCTCTATGAAGTTCAACCTCCTCCTGCCTCGACATCTTGATCCTGGATCTCCAGTGCCGCAAACCCTGGTCGCAACAACTGGATGGCAGTAGTGAGATGAGACTCAGCGACGGAAAGCGACATGAAACAGAGGTCAGCCGAAAACCTAGCCCTGGAATTCGGCGGGATCGACGCAGCGTACCACGACCACATATGTTCTATTGAGTGCCTGGCTTTGTGCGTGAGATGTATTGCGTCTTTTAGCCTATACCCGTTAAAGGATAGATATAACGGACAACTGCTTAGCCCCTGTGGTTGCTAGTAGGTCACAGAGCAGCACTTGATGATTATCTGAGCAAGTAGGTTGAGTACGAAAGCTTAGGTAGTTCAGTAGGTACGTAATTTTTGCGGGAGTTGTAAGGGTACATTGCTGGGAAAGTTTTTAGAAGTTGAAGAGAGAAAAGGAGTGCAAAAGAAATAGAAAAAGTGCAGAAAGGGAGGTTGGCAACGTTGTACTACTTGGGTGTTTATGCTTTCGGTCTCTGCTGTGGGATTTACCAGGCTTCAATTTCTCCAGACCCAGAATCGAAACGCCGGTCGGTTTGTGTTTTTCCACAGCTGAGAAAAAGCAAAGTAGTCGCCACAGAACTGATGAGATTGACGCGAGATAACCTGCTGAACCTGTGTTGGGATCTCGTCCTAGAATTTGAGGATGATATGCCTGCATCTAAACTATGTGAAAATTCGCGAAAGTAAAAATAACACGACCAATATTGAGCACTTCGGGAATATATATTATTGGGGGCATGAATGGATAGCAAACAGAGAATAAGGGAGGAAAAATACAGGAAGGCGATGCAAGAAATTTCAGAGGAGGAGGAAAAATTCAAACGCGAGTGTGAAAGACTAGAACACAGGTTAAATGCGAAGCAGAAGAGTGGTCAATCGGTACAAGTAGCACACGAGAAGTGCGAGGAACACTTGAGTGCCGTGAAAGTCGGAGCCACAGAAAAAGTTAGCCCTTACGAGGGTAGCGGTAGGTTCACAAATGAACCAGGGTTGACAGCTGCAAAAGAAGCTGCGATAATATGGGAGGCCGACGAATGCCAGAATAAATGTGGTGAAGTGCTGTGCCAGGAGAATTCGAGTGAAACAGCTAAGATAGTTGTAGACGACCTGACACAAGCACAAAGCGAGAGTGTGCCAATGTTGGATCTTGCCAGTGAAGCCCAAGGAGATTTCGACCAGGTAGGCAATAACACAAACATTAGGTCAGAAGAGTGTGAGGAAGTCACGCAGGATAGAGTAGTTGTGGACAGCTCCCAGGTAGTTGAACTTAGTTCACGTGAGTGTGTCGCCACATTTGATCTTGCATGCGGTGTCCAAGAGAATTTCGACCCGCTAACTAGGAATACCGAGGTGAATTCAAGAGAGGGAGCAAAGGAAGATATTAGGAAGTGCAATACTGTTGTGAGCAGCTCCCTGGAATGCGAGCTAGCTTCTTCGGAGGAAAACAGCTGCAGTGTTACAGGATGCGTTAAGCTGTCCGCCAGTCAGGAGAGTGAAGAAGATGATTTGTGCGCAAATCATTCAGAATGTGCGGGCGAGACAGCTAACGAAACCAGAGAGAGTGCTGGAGAGCAAGAGGCGCGAGTGGCAGGCTCAGAAAACCCCCTTAAAAAGAAGCGTCGATAGAAGCGGCGTCATGAAGCAAAGAGCGCAACAACGAGCACAGCCCGCTTGAAGAAAGTTAGTAAACGTTCAAGGGCAGTTATCACAATTAGGTGTTTGTCGTCGGCGCGGGAGTTGCTTTACCTGTGTCCGAGCCGCCGGACGAAAAGGAAAAGCGTGCTGGCCGATCATGCAAACAGAAGGAAGGAGCATAGTAAACAAAATGAGGTACTTTTCATCCGTGCCGAAGTTAATTTGCAGGCGCACGAGCCGTCAGACGAAGAGAAAAAGAAAGGTGCGTTGGCCAAAATGCTGACAGAAGTAGGGACAGTCAACCTTTCGTAGTTCTATCCACGGCACGTTTGATGGGACACGGGAGTGCAAGGTCATTGGCTCGCAAGAAGTAGCCGAGCGAGGGGAACAATGCAGGTGGCCAGCGAGGAGCGTAGTGAGGCTCGGAGGCAAAGCGAATGGGTTTTGCAACTGTTCCCTCCCCCGTTTCCCAAGAAAGGCCCACGTGGCTCGACCACCACGCGTTCGACTCCAAGTTGAGTGACAGCGGTAAGCGTTTGAAAAGGCTCGTTAGCGTATTTGTTTGTTTTACATGCGGACATGTTATTCTAGGGGCTAGTCATGCGCCGTCGCCGTCCGCAGCCTCCCCTCCTCCTCCGCCAGCCATCTGTGCATCCCTTCCTCCTCTCAACACAGCGCGCGCTGCGCTCGCTTCTCCCCTCCGCGCGCCGCGCGACCTATAGTTTTACGTGCGCCAGCTGTATGCTAACACGCGCATGCGCAGGCCGGGGCCGGCGCTCGCTATAAATAACCGAGTGTCGGGGCGCGCCGCCCTTCATCGGTTGGTTTGTGCGGTCGCTCCGCGCCTGATGTCGCTGGTGAAGATGTAGGCGAACGAATCTGCAAACACACTTACTGACGTCCCTTCTAATAGCGTGAGCCATTATGTTGGCGGAACCGAAAGCAATTCTGAAGACACTTTGTCCGTGGCCAACGCCGAGCTGAGAAGAGCTCGAGGAGCGGAACGCGAACGTCGACGTCGAGTGGAAGATCCCCAGCCCTGAGAACGCGAAGCCGCTGCGAGGCGTAAGCATCGACAAGAGAATCCGGACAGTGAAGCCGCATGCAAGCGTCGACGCCGCGAGGCCGATCTCGATGCCACCTGCGAGCGCTAGCGCACTGCGATAGCGGTGCGGCCAGCCAAGCAGTACGCCACGCCCAACGCTCGCTTCAAGCGCGACTTCCTTGACCAGAGCTTCGGCCACAGCTGCAAGGTGTTTGATCGACTTTGGTTCGACAACAACGTGATGCGGAACGGCAACATTCAGAATGAACTGCATCGTTCCAAAGCGTTGTCGGTTCTTTGTGATGCGTTTGAAAGCGACGCCGACGAATTTGCCGACTACGTCGCGTGTGCCACGTGCAAGCAGTCGTTAATTGCCGGTAGAATTCCATCGCTCTGCGTGAGTTACGGCTACCGCCACCCGCCCCGACCGGAACATCTACCCGAGTTGAATGCTGTCGAAGAACGGCTCATCGCTCCTCGACTCCCGTTTATGAGTATACGACGGTTGACTCACGGCAACGGACAGTACGGAATCAAGGGCCAGGTAGTGAACGTCCCCATCGAAGTTCCAGCCGTTGTTAGGTGTTTGCCTCTCAACATTCCAGACGACGTAGCCATCGACGTCCACGTCAAGCGGAAACTGGTGAGCAAGGCCACAAGCGAGGGTTGGTCAAGCGCAGCAACATCCACTCTTGGCTCAAACACTTGGAAAACACCCCGCTGTACAGACACCTACACGTTCGCTTAGACTGGAGCCGACTTGAAAATGACCGCGAAAACGACGACAACGAAGACCCTTCGTCATAGTTGGCTACTTCAACGTCGACATCATCAAGGACGATGGGTGGTCGACTACATGGAGTCGCGGTACACACTGAAACGAACAATGCACGACGGAAACATCGCCACGTTTTTGCAAATTTCGACCTTGGACTGCTGCAACCACACCCACTCACCCTTCACTTTACGGACCATAAAGCCATCTTGCTGAAAATACCCAAAGCGTCTCATCAATAAACATCGTCTTTCACAGCATACGTGCGTGCATGTTCGCTCGTGTTCGCTCGTGTTCACTCATAACACACACGCATGTCGCAAATTACAAACCACATTTATTGCAGTTCAACATATATGCTCCGCATGCTAACCAGTGTTGCCACTCGGGAAACTGCGGTCATTTTCGTTTTTGTTTTGAAGTTATGTTCGGCTGTTTAAGTTGGTTTAGATTTTGTAAAGTGTTTTTCAAATATTTCAGCTACAAGCTAGCCTTTAGGTAACAAGTGATAGGTTGTTTATTTCTTAAGCTTTGTACGGTTCGATTTTAAAGGTAAGCGCGGTACAGTTGCATAACGACACGCCTAGGAGCGTTTGTCGTATAAAAGAGACGTTAGAAGCTGATTTTGAGTGAGCGCAAAGACGCAAGAATAGTCTTTGTGAGTTTTCAGTATTCATGCGATAGTTTTCTGTTGTTATTTTTTGTTTGTTCGCATGTGTCTGTTGCGGGTGTTAAGAAAGCAGTGAGTTCGTTAGTTCGAGAGTTAATGTATAGCTTCTATGATGACGGTAACAGCAAGTCAGAATTAGTCGTTAATAGACGCAGGACCACTAAGACGTGCGTTTGCGGACGTGTAGTGTGGATGTTCTTGATACAGGTGCAGCATGACAGTTATCTCTTTGTCGGCTCAAAGGAAACTGACGACTTGTATTGGCAGCACAAAATTTTGGGGACTAAAAGACAGCGGGAAGCAAAAAGGCTTTATTTTAGGAGTGTGAGGCCTGGTAGGTTACAGCGGATTATTAACGCTGGAACACAAGTATGCCACGGAGACCGCATCGATCGGGTGTTTATTTTCTTAAAAGCAGTTTTGGGTAAGAAAATTTTCGTGTTGGAATTGAAAGCTGGAGGAAAAGCTCAGAACAACGCTTCGATTGCTGCTTTTTGTTTGATTATATTACTTAAGGAAGGATGGTTTTAGAATATTTTTGGGCTCGATGTGTCTCAAGTGTGGTCAGGGTGCTCTCCCGTGTCTGTGGTTGTGTGTATGTCTGTGTAACCCCAAAGAGGAAAGGCCCATTGATAATTGATGATTCATCAGCAGTGGCCTAGATGACGTCACCAAACAATGACGCTTTGGGCAACATTACGGCTGGTCACCGTTAGGTTGATTTTCCTGCAGGTGGACGAGCTGTTGCGTTTGGCGGGTCTTCCTTTTGCCGCAGCCTCCAAAACGGAAAAAAGGCAGCCATCTCATTTTGTGGAGATAAGGAGCAGCTCCAAGACGCCCTGCTGTTTCCCTGGGCGCTGCGTGGCTGAAATTACTCTACATAGCACCACTGTCCTTCGGGTCCATGCAGAGATGTGACACGTGGCGTCTTCATGCCCCCGTAAAAGCCAGAATGCCGAGCTTCCGCCAATTATGGACGTCGGACCACCACGTTGTGCGTCTCTGACTGATGAGCCACGGACGCTGAAATCAGTACCAGATGTCCAGGTATGGCCCCTCCGAGGCGCCTACACCGCGACTGCCGTTCGACAAAGCATGGGGGGTGGTCGGCCCGAGTGGCGAGATGACAGACTCGTTTCACACCGCTTAAACAAGATTCGCCGAAAGAGGCAGCATCGCCGGGACCATACAAGTGTTTGGTTTATGTATGTGTGTTTGTTGGGGGTGGTGCTGGCATAATGACAATCCTGTGTGCTGCGGGACATGTTCTTGGACAATGCTGTATGGAACTTTTTCCCGATTTAAGGATTTTGGGAGATGAGACTGTAATCAATCAGCTCTCGTGGGCTGCTTAGTGTTGTTCACGGAGCTTGTTCAAGAGACAGCCTTTTTCAATGTAGAGCTCTCAATGTAGAGCTTCGTGCCTGAGAGCCCGTGCCATGTAAATATTGTAAATAAACACTCTCTACGAAGTTCTACCTCTTCCTGCCTCGACATCTTGATCCTGGATCTCCAGTGCCGCAAACCTCGGTTGCAACAGTGCTTTCCAACGGAATTGCACCAAGAAATTCTTCTCGTACCGCCTAGAGATCTGGGTCTACAAACCGTGCAAGAATTGATATGAGGGTTTTAACGTCCCAAAATGACCATATGATTATGAGAGACGCCGTAGTTGAAAACTCCGGTAATTTCGACCACCTTTGGTTCCTAAACGTAACCGGACAATAATCGTGAGTTGTTCTGTGCCTTATATGTCCGCGAATTAATTCGCAAGCAGCGAATACTGGCCGGACTTGCTTCACGCATTGACAATGTCTTTCCGAAGGAGTTCATCGCTTATTTTATCAGTTCGTTTTGAACGCTCGCTGATCTGTACTTTGCATTTCGGGCGCTACTGTCAAGATGCGCTTGCAGCGCGTAGTCCCTAGTGTCCCCGCGAAACCTGAGAACGTTCTGAAAAATCCCGATTTGGGATTGTTCACCTCGAAGGGTCCAATCATTCATGTCGCAGAAAAGCACGGCCGCTGTAATGGAGACCAGTTTCTGCTTATTGCATTCCGCTTCTCCCTTTGCGGATGTGTCCAGCTGCAGTGCGACATCGGTTACCTTGTTGAAGGGGCGATGGAAGTTACCTCTCCGTTTGGTTCCGTC